>JAQZBX010025451.1:0-29529 GCA_029593785.1 Cabassous unicinctus
ATTGCAAGGATGCATTTTGGTGAACAGGAGAGAACAAAGCCTTTTAGGACAGATGGATCTAGATTCAAATGTTAGCTCTGCCCCTTTTTTGCTGCATGAGTTTGGTCAAACTACTTAATGTCCCTGTGACTCAGTTTCTTTGTTTGAAGATAATGCTACTGAAATTCTAAGCAAATGCTTTAACCAGAAAAGGCATAGAAGAAATTCCATCACCATTAATGCAAATATAAAACAGGATCAGTTTTCTTCTCAGTGTTAGCCAACAGATAATGAGGCATCCAAAAGTCTAAGAGTGAAATGAGGGAAAGAGGACAAGATATAAAATCAAAAGGTTTGGATTTAATCTGCAGCATCAAAGAGTTTTCACTTAATTTGCAACCGTAGACAAGTTATTCTCTCTGAGACTAATATAGAAAATCCTAACTGTTAAAACCATACAATTATATTTATGGCAATATGAAATTATATGCAAGACTGTGTCTATAAGACTTTCACATATATAGTGTGAGAGGAGGAGAAAGAGAGGGAGGAAGGAAATGGTATTGTGGAAAGATTGCTCATTTGGAGCCAGAAAATCTTAATTGAATTCCTGGCTATACGTATAAGGTCTCTGAGATTTAGTTTCCTCATCTGTAAAATGAAAAATGGATGCAATAGAACCTACATCACTGGGGTTTATCTGATTAAGCCTTATATCTGTACATTGTACATATATATAAATTATATATAGAATATAATACTTATGTAGAATACTTGGACAGAATAAGTATAGAATAGTATCAGTCACATTTTAGTCGTTTTCTCTCACAACCAGGCTCTCCGCTGTGATCATTTTAGTAGAACGTGGATTCCTGGTGAATTCAGAAAAGCAAAGCAAAGGAAAGATGAATTTACAAGGGAATCAGAGACACTCTATGGCTACTAAACACCCACTGGTGTGGGCCTCCAGTGGTAGCCAGAAGGGTGTGATTTGTCCCCTGCCCATAGCTGAGTGAGCCAGGAGTAGTCACATAACAGAAGCTACAAGAAGAAAATGAACTTGCTCAGGAATTTGGAATTTGGAGAAAGACAGGGAATAGGACCAATTGAATCTGACTCACGTTTATTACTAGGCAGAAAGTCTACAGCAAGTTGTGTGCCAGGGAGACTAACTGTCCTGATTTGTCTGGGACTGAGGGTTTCCCAGGCCTGGAACCCTCAGTGTTAAAACTGGACCAGCCCCAGGAAACTGGGATGTGGGTCAACTTACAAGCTGCCCTGGTCACTGCCTTACTCTAAGCTAACTTGATCACATTTTTTCCTGGGAGTCCTACCCTTGTATCTTTCCAATAAACTGCATTTTTTAAACTTTATCCAGTATTGAAACAAAAGAACCTTCAAATCAGTGCTATATCCAGAAAATGCTGAAGGAACAGAGTTAAAAAAAAAAAAGAGCATCAATATAAAATAGAAACTGTTAACTCAGCTATCAATCTTGAACAAAAAATTTTATTGCCCATAATACTTGTGCTCAAAAACTACTGCTTAGGTGGGCTTGAAAAATGGATGCCTTTTCTAATACTCTTTAATATTCGGTGAATTATGTTAGTAAATTGAGAAGGATTATCTATCTACTTACCCTGTTTGGAAAATTGACTCATTACCTCTGTTACAGAAAGTGATGAGAGTGTCTCAGCACTAGAAGCATTTTACCCTGAAGTCATGATGATGAATCAGGAATTCAATCAGGCTGTATCTCCTGGGGATTGCACTGCCACATAATGTTAACAGAATAAACCGAAGCCTTCCATGGCCTTCTCAAGCTTTTGTGGGCCTCAAAATGTCTTTGAGAGAGAGTTTTCGCATGCAGTCTCCTGGGCCCCCTCTCCAGAATTCCTAATTTGCTAGGTCTGAGGTAGGGCCCATGAATCTGCACTGTTAACAAAGCACCTTAACGCCTTGGTACTCAAAGGATGATATGGTCCAGCAGTATCAGCTTTACCTGGAAGTTTGTGAGAAAAGCCACATCTCAGGGCCTCAGCCTAGACTTACTGAATCAGAAGGTGCTTTTCAGCGCTATGTTTGAGGTATGCTATAGGAGATTCTGAAGCAGTGATCTAAGGACTACACTTGGGCAAAATATATTCTAGCACCTTCTTAGCCAGCGACAACAGCAATAGTAATGTTTATTGCTTATTACTTCATAATCACTATTCTAATACTTTCACACGGTTTACCTCAGGTAATCCACATATCAACTCTTGGAAATCATCTTTTTCACAGGAAGAAATGTAGGCCCTGATCAATGAAGTAATTGCTCGCATCTACTGGTGGGCAAGTGGTAGGACCTGACTTCAAATGCAGGTCGTTTGACTTTAGAGTTTGGGCACTTGGACATCACACACTCCTACTTCCTTGGCAAACAGAAGGTTTGTCAGCTGAAAGGAGATGGGAACCACATTCGATCAGTAATTTAGGGAAGAGATTCCTTGAAGCCTGAAAAACAAAAACTATACAGCATCCTTCACCGTGCTGGCAAAAATGAATGCCAAATATGCTTTCTGGGGACTCTGTGAAGCCTCAATTCCCTCACATGTGACAAGTGGATGACCTTACCTCACTTCATGGTTCTATTGTGAAGCTTGAATGAGCTTCCCGTGCCAAAGATCCAATTGCAGGACTAGCAAGGGAGAAGGACTTGAAATTTCATGTTGTGTAAGACTGAGAGTTTGAGAAGCCTGGATGGTGCTCTTAGTTCTGCTAATCATTTGGTCCTCTGCAAATATGTTCTCAAATTTGCCTCCATTTCCATGTCTGTATTATAGGTTAAAAAAATCGCCTAGGATTGCCAAAAGGATTATTTTTATGTTGATTAAGTACGTGTATCATCTACCTGTTTCATATAAACATTTTAATAAATGATTATTATTTACATATTTCTATCATCATCATTATTACACTAAATTTTAAGCCATTATCCTCTTCCAAATATTTATGAAATTGCAGCATTGGCAATGATCTTAGGAGCTTTAAATCTTACTCCCACTTTGCCCACCTACACGTTATATCTGGACAGCTGACCCACCCACAGGATAAGGTGTGCTTCTGCTTCCCAATCAAGAGGACTTTCTCTTTGAGTCTGTAGTTTAAAATGATTGCCATGAAGATAATTTACTGGATGGCCAAAAGTTACCTAAACTAAGGGTAGCACTAAGTGTCTCATCTTCTGAAATTGATTTTCCTCTTGAATAAGCATATATCTAGAATAAAACAGGCTTTCTATTCTTAATTAAAATAACAATGAAAATGAGTATTCCTTTTATTAAGAAATATAACTCTCTTAACACTAGGAACTTTCATGGTATTAACTATTTTGAAAGGCCTTTTAAAAAGGTTTTATCTTTTTCAGAGGCAGCAGAAGCTTTGACTTTCTTCGCATGCTCTGGCTCTGAAGAAATTCCCCTTGCAGGACAGATAGTAGCACAAGTGATGACAATGAGGATCTTAATCACAACAGTTGCCCTCATGGTAGTTGTTACAATAGTGGCAACGGACATTTATCATTTGCTTATTTGTGCTAGGTGCAGTTTTAATTTCCTTATTGCCTCAGGTATGTGCTGAAACCACCCTATGAGGTGGTTTTATAATAACCTCCTATGGAGGTTATTATTATCCTGGTTAGGGAATGAATCCTGGCCCCCCACAAAAAGCATGTTCAGATCCCACCCTGTTCTTGTGGGTATGAATCCACTTGTAAATGAAACTTCTGAAGATGTCATTAGTTACGGTGTGCCCAAAATGAATGATGGTGAGTCTTAATCCAATATGGCCGAAGTCCTTATAATCAAAGGAAATTGGACACAGAAGGAGAAAACATGGGGAGTAGCCAGCTGCTGGAAGTCAACATAGCCCAGAAGAGAAAGAAGATGCTGCCATGTGCATTGCCGAGTGATGGAAAAGCTGTGGAACCCCAAAGATTGTCAGCTAGCCAGAAGATACTTATCCCAGGAGGAAGCAAGCCATCTAGCCTCTGAAACCATGAGCCAATAAATTCCCAGTGTTAAGCCAACCCATTGTGTGATATTTATTTTAGCAGCTAGGAAACTAAGACAACCCCCATTCAAGCTAGGTAAGTCACTCATGCTGACATGGTTGATAAATGTGGAAGCCAGTATGGAAACCCAGAGAGTGAGATGCCAGAGCCCAGCCAAGCAGTGCTAATGGCTGGTAAGAAAGATTCTATCCCTTCCAGAAATTTCTACCCTCTCCTCCCTAGGTCCCTTTTATTTTGGCAGCTTCTGACTTTTTCCTTATTCCACCTAGGCTGGGTCTTGTATTTAAGGACTCTTAGTTGCTTAACAGAAAATGCCAGTGGGATTTAAACTGTGTTCTTTTCAATGTACTGACATCATTTGGTAGAAACTGCTTTAATTTTCCTTTAAAATGTTAAATTTTGGAATTCTCTGGCTTCTTTCCCACATGTATCAACTATCATAGATACCCTCAGTGTCTATATCTCCAGTGGTTTATCAGGCACATGGGAAGGCAAATTCTCCTTGCTGGCTTCTAGGTGGTTAACAAAAGAAGATCCTGGTGGTGGTGTGTGTTTTTTTTTTAATATTTATCTATAAGGACTCATATTTCCATTAGCTTAGTCTCTGAAGAGATAATTAACCTTTCTTTTAAATGAGTAAGCATCCCCAACCATCTTGAATGTTCAGATGCCCTAAGAATTGTTCCCTTGTGGTTTCCATTCCCTGCAGTCCTCCCTTGATTCTGGACCTGAAAATGGACTGGAACCCTATTGGTGCATTCCCACCAGCAAAGATGCTCCACAGTGTTTTCTCACACGTTCTTTTGTGAAAATTACTGAGACTATCTTAAGGTAGTTTTGATTATTGTCACCACACCAGTGATATCTTTAGCAATGTTTGTGACTGTGCAATGTTACTTCATTAAGGAATTGTCCCATTGTCATCCTGGGCAAAAAAAGAAAAAATCGTTTTTGAGTTATCTTCCTGCCTACAAACACCAGGAACAACTATTGTATAACATGCGGCAAATTCAAGGATACTCACATTCACTTTGCTCCTTTAAACAACTTTCCAAAATTATTTATCATTTCCATTTTATAAAGGAGAAAATTGGAAACCAAGTGGTTGACATAGGCAATTAGTTGGTGGAATCCAGATTCAAATCCAATTTTTCTGACTCTAAATCTCTTTTCACCACCCTGTTAGATTGGACTCATTTGCATTAGAATATGTCTGAATTATTATGCCACTGTGAACATTTGAGTTTGTGATCATATTTTACAAGTGACATAAACCAGTTTCTTACCACTGACATTTCACCTTATGCTACTGCTATTCTCAGCCACAAAATGCCGCATGGGACAGTGATCTAGTTACTCATTTCTCAGGAAGACCTATAGCAACAGCATGACAACTATCATCAGATTCCAAAGAACCACCTGCTGTTATCACAGGTCTAAGAAAATCCCACCAGGATATTAAGCTTGACCAGGACATTATCCAAGGATTTTTTGGAATACTCATTTAAAAGAAAGAAACACCTCTTTATTATGACCTTGTATATTCACCACTGTCTTTTCTGTTCTGTCTTGTCACCCATTTTTTCTCATATCTGTAAATAGAATATCTAATGTTTAATGCCCTGATTTGTCACTATTGTGAGTCCCAGATTCTTTTGTGAGTTTTGAAATAACCATAAATAGTACTTGGAACATGGTAGAAACCCAATAAAAGATCTTCATGAACTATAACTTACATTTGTAAAACAACTAAAACTTTCTAAGTATCTTCACATGCTTTCATTTGATCCTACAAGTAGGCAAGAGAAATGTTATTATCAAACTCATTTTATAAATGACAAACTGCATTACAGATGTGGAAAATGGCATCTGGATCCATTGAGCTATCAAGCATCAGAATTAATACACTAACCTGAAAACTTTTGAATGCAAATATATTATAAACTACCTGCCTTTCAATAAACGCCTTTTTCTTCATCATCATTATTACCTGTGTTTCATGGTCAGCAACAATGCTGAACACAAGGAGAAGATGTGTACCTTCCTTCTTATCTTAGGATAATACCTTCAGAAATTCAAAACTATTCCTTATTATCTTTAATATCATGTTTGGAATGGCCACTTATTCTGGGGAATTATTAATAGAATGAATATTTGAGTTAATAATCAGACTTGCCTGTGTCTACTTACATAGAGATTTGTATGCTTTAGGTGGAAATGAATTTAAAGGTAAATGTTCATTCCTTTACTTCTCTTCACTATAATATAGCCATAAATGAAGTTGAAAATGTTTTATAGAAATTTCCATTATTTGTTGGCTGTAAGAAAGATGATACTCTAGGTTTATGTAATGAGGAAATATTCTCTGAAGACATTTTCTCTAGATTAGACATTATAATTTGCTCCTATGGCATCCTTTGTTTCCCTGGTAATAATAATCATAGCATAGTATTTTAAGGGTTCATCTACTGAAATAATCCAATATTTATTTCAGGCTTCTGTTGAGAAGGTTGAGTGGATCCAGCAGTTACATGCCCAATCTCTTCAGCACTAGCAAAGAATTATCCAGCCACACCCTTAGATTTCTTTCCAGAACACGCTTTCCTGACAGTGTATCTCATAATTGTAGCATATTTTGTAGGATGGAGAGACTGAGAATTTCCCCAATCATCAATTGCTGGTGCCTTTTTGCTGAGCATTTCCTCAATTTATCTCTTTCCTCTCACATTCTGCTATAACCATCAAGAAGAAACCAGGCTACACTTTCAATACATTGCCTGGAAATCTCCTCAGCTGAATATCCAAGTTCGTCACTTAAAGTTCTGCTTCCTGCACAACTGTAGGATACAATTCAGTTAAGTTTTTGATGCTATGAAACAGTATCACCTTTCCCCCAATTTTCAACAATATGTTCCTCATTTCTTTCTGTGCCCTCAGCAATAGCACCTCTAACATTCATGTTTTTAACACCATTCCCTAAGAAGATACAGGCTTTCTCTGCCATAGTCCTCACTTCCTCCTGAGTTCATGGAAATCGAGGTTTTTTGTCTACCATGCTTCTCAAAACTCTTACAGCCTAATGTACACTTTCAAGTACTTGTCACAGCAGCACCCCACTTCCATCAAGGCAAACGGTTTCAAATCTCTTTCTGCTCCATGTTTATATCATTTTCTCTCATGTGTGTCAAATCTCTTTCTGTCTCTCTAAATATACTTGTTTTTACATTTAGGGTTTACCCAGATTATCCAGGGTAATCTCACCTTGAGATCCTTAACTTGATGACATCTGCAAAGACCCTTTTCTTGCCTTATAAGGTAAATTCACAAATTCCAAGGATTGGTATTTTGACATATGGGGGGGGGGCAGGGCATGTTTCAGCCTGCCACACTCACCAAAATTTGGTGGGAGGGAGGAAGCCATGACATTATCTGGGAAAAAAGCATTCTAGACAGAGGCTAGGTGTGATAGTTAACTTTATGTGTCAACTTGGCTGGATTATGGTGTCCAGTTTTTTGGTCAAGCAAGCAATGGCCTGCTTGTTACTGTGAGGGTATTTCATGAATTTAAATCATTAGTTAATTGATCTCATCTATGGCTTATTGCATGTACAATCAACAAAGGAGATAGCCCTGAGCAATGAGAGGTGTCTACTTATTCAGTGAGTAGGAGGCTTAAAAGGAAGTGCTGAGGAGTTCAGCAGTTAGAAAAGAAGAATTTCTATCTCGGCTCTAGCCAGCCAGCTTCTCCTGGGGAATTTTCATCATCACCTTCATCAGAGTTCCCAACTTGCGCTCTTCCCTACAAAATTCGAACTTGCCAATCCCCATGGTCATGTGAGCCAAATCCTATAATAAATCTCTTAATTTTTACATTACTAATATTTACAGTACTAATATTGTCATTTCTGTTTTGTCTGGAGAACTCTGACTAATACAGAGGTGTAGGAGGTATCGGATGTTGCCAGCCATGTAAAATCTTTGGCTTTATTCTGAGGGTGAAAGGAAGATAGTGGAGGCTCTGCACAGAAGAAAGGCATGACTTGACTCGTTAACAGTCTTTTTCTTGCTGGGAACAAAGCAGTTGGAACATTATTTCAGTGATTCAATGATAGGAGTTTGGACAAGGGAGATAAAGGTGGAAGAAATGACAAATGTTCAGATTTGGATACATTTGATGTAAAGGCAGCATGCATTTTTGAAAAACTGGATATTGGTTGTGAGTGAGAAAAAAAAAATGTCAAGAATCACAGCAAAGTATTTGGCCTTAGCAACAGGAAAACAACTGGCAGAAGGGGTTTATCATTAACTGAGAATGGGAAGATGAAGTGGAAACTGATTTATAGGGGAAAAAATCAAGAACTTTCTTGTGGTTATGCTAAGTTTAAGGAGCCTATTAGCTATCCAAGAGGAGATTGATATGAATCTTGAGTTCATGAGAGATGTCCAGACTGAGGAGATGTATTAGGGAGTTGTTAGGTTATTGATAATATTTAAAGCAATGAGGTCATCAAGAAAGTGAGTCAAGATAGAAATGAATGAGGTACATGAACTGATCCCCAAAGCACTCTAATGTTCACAGGTGGGGAAGATGACCAAGAACCATAAAAGAAAAAAGTGAGTATGGAATAAAATTAGGAAATTATGTCGAGGATGATAAGTAAACATAGAATTCAAATGGAGTCACATGCCCCCGATATACAGAGGAAGATGAGTACTGAAAATTATTTCTCAGATTCAGCAATGTGGAATTCATTAGTGAGCTTGATAGGAGTAGTTTCTGATTGGAATAAATTCAAGAGAGAATGGAGGAGAGGAAATGGACACAACAAATATAAACAATCATGTGGACAAACACAGGGTGTAGAGTAGGGTTCCTCACTCTTAGTTTGAAGAAAAAATAATTTTGACATCTCTAATGGGTAAAACCAACCAGAGCTTTTGGTATTGATAGTGAATTATGAACCCCAAGTGACAAGAAGAGAGAATTAGTAAGGGCCTTACTGCCTGTCCTCCTGGTAATTGCTGCAAGCCATAGAGACGAGGATATCCTTAGAGCCTTAAACTCAGATAGTCAGTTATAATCCTCCACAGAAGGGCCTGGGCTTGAAGAAATATTGCAAAGAGCAATTTTACGGTTTCAACAGTTTTTTTAAAAAGGAAAAATGGATAAAGTCTAAAAAGTAAAAACTAAGAAACTATACAATAAAATACAAAACAAGAAAGCATAAATTGATTGTAGAAAGTAGGACAAGTCTTGGTAGGGTTAACTTTTCTGGTAGATAATATTTGCAGGTACTTCTTAAATGAAGTAATGATATTAAGTTGTCAGCAGATTAGATGTTCAATTAATATTAGATATTTCTCCAGGACAGCAAACCTACTCTGCTACTCTCCTTCAGATTTTCTGCCTAGTATATATAACAAAGTATTTGAAATGAAGAGGAATGTTCAATAGATTTGAAAGTAAGCATAGAAAGATGAGAGGGTAAAACAGAAAGATACAGTGGGGAAAAGTCTGTTAGCAGCCTTTGACCTTTTTCTATGGAAGAAAACAAAAACAAAAAAACAAAGATTCAGGGAGGTTGTATCATTTTTCCAAGTGCTGTGCGTTTTGACTTTTAATGCATCGTTCTTAGAATCGATTGTATTGCATTATAAAGAGTCCTTGAAATTAGATGGACTCTAGTGAATGGACAATGGGGGGAAGGACATTGAGAAAGGCATTGTAACCAAGGGCAGATGGAAGACCCTGAAGCAGTAAGCATCATTTAAATTTGATACAGAAGGTGACAGGCAGCTCTGGAGGTTTGGGAAAGGGAGGACTGTGATCAAAACTGTGGGCAAGTAATATTATTTTGACAGCCTTTGCTACTGATTGCACGTTGCATAATATAAAACAGTATTAAAGGTATTGAGAAAAAGTGTTATATATCCATTTATTTTTGTTTCCATTTTTCCAACATTATGCAAATTTCTATACATTCCAGGAACTGGACTCTTTGTTTTGATTTGTTTTGCTTTGTTTCAGGAGGGCATGCAATCGAGCTATGGAACTGACACGAAATAGCTGAAACCCAGTCATTTCATTTGGCTTAGCACAAGTGTCACAATATAGAAATTATTCTGATATTTATTCAACTTGAATAGAGATGTATGAACCCATCAAGTTAATTATTAGCAAAAAAAATGAAAGTGTGATATTGTTTAAATAGCAGATGCATTAATGCAGAGTAATTACATTGACTGAAAATAAGCAATTCCATCAGGCAGATGCTCATTTTTTCCCCACCAGTGTCAACACAGTATGTCTTTTAATACACTGGAAAATCACTAGGCAGATTTGAAATAACAAAGCAATCACTGCAGACTTTGTTTAAAATTCCTCTAGAGAATAGGACAAATAAAATGATTATAGTGATTTGAACAGTCAAAATTTTATAGACTTTCACTTAGGAAAACAATCTCCCAATTAGTTTGACAATTGATAGCTTCTGATATTTCCTGAAATGCTTTCTGTATTAGGAGTACTGATCTGCATTTCTATGCAGTTGGTTACCTGAGAGAAGGTTATTCTCAGGTTAGTGAACACATATAATTGCTGTACTTACAAATGGACATATTTGACTATTTCAAGTTTATGGTTCAAATGGAGTATGTATGTATGAACTTCTATTGCTTGTGCAATTAACAATATTACAACAAAATTATGCTGAATAGTAGTGAATTTGAAAGCTTCATTTTCTTCTACTCTAGTTGCATTGGCTAGGATTCTGAATTTAATTATTTAATTTCTTTGTAACTGGAGCAGAGAGAAAGCAAGTTCAAACCTGACTGAGAAATCTGAGCTTGGATTATGATTTATAAATCAGGCTTGCTAGAGTTGGAAGAATATGGGGAGATTTGCTTATGAAGTGAAATGGATAGACTCTTGCCCTGCCAAATGGAATGTTAGATAGGTGCTTTCTTTCTAACAGAAAACCAAACTAATACTGCCATCAACAAATACAGCTTAAATTCACATACCAAAAAATTTGGAAATAGATAGTTGGATAGTTTAGTTATGTGGATCAGCCCCATTACAGCTTTGGTTTGGTATCTCTTGTAAGCATCTTTCATTCATACTTACAAGATGACTGCCACGATTCCAGTGTGGGAAATATCAGCTCCAACCATAGCAGTGACATTTTTTAGACAATAAATAACTTTATCCGTAATTTGGCAGATTTCTGCTTAAATCCTGTTGGCCAGGATTGTATCACATGACCATCCCAAATTGCAAGGGAGTCTGGGAAGGTGAATCAGTGAATTTTGCTACTGGAGGCAAGGAAGAAGCTTGGGAGGCGGTGTTGAATTGATTATTTAGCCAGCCATATTTGCCATGATCAATGAGTCGTGAGAAGAGTTCCCTTTCCCCAAGTTTCATTTGTTTAGCTGTGGTTTAACTCAACTTAAGACTCCTCCTGAAGTCTAAGGATTTACTAATGCAGATATACAGAAGTGATATTTATTAGTGATGTGCATGACTATGGCCTTGAAAGAATCAAGTACATTCCCCCAAAATACCAGAGACACCAGCAGGGAGAGGTCAGATAGGAATACAGACTTCCTTCTTACTGACTTCTTTCTCTACTTTGAGTGTTATTTCAGTATTCTTTAACATAACTTGGTTGTATCCCTGAAATTCTCTTGAAATCGTGTTAAAAAATAAAGCAATGTCCCCTAAATTATAGCTTGAAATGTATATTTAAATTAGCAGAATTATATACTAATTAACATTGATAATTAATAAAATTACTGTGTAAATGAGCTTCTATTAGAATTCATTTTATTTATATGTCTATATTAGTTTAAATATCTGTTTTCTGATATATCATTAATAGTTTATGATTACCTTTCTTATTTTTTTCATATAACCATCTAGCTTCCTTATGAAATTTTCCCTTCTGATCTTTGCAGTGCATGACATTGGTAATGCAATTTAACATAGACCAGCTTGCTCACACTTATAAGCACAAAGCTATCATAGAAAACAAGCCCTAAAATAAGACATAGTTCTGTCATATTTTCCCATGGAAAAATATTATTATAGTTATATGTATTTCTTATTCCAAACATTTTACATAAATAAAAAAATTTTACTGTCATGACTTGTTTAAAAAGGAGCATATATCTAGACAAAATACATTGCATAAAGCTGTCTAGCTTTATATACATTTATTAAGCAGCAGCAAATTGCATAAAATTGCATTCAGAATCATCAGAGAATGTTATCTCTAGAAAAGAATACTGTCTACACCCTCTCCAAAATAGCCTTATCACTTCTCCTTCCTGGGTCTCATCTAAACTTTGAGTCAGGTGTAACCTGCTGTAGACAAGTTGTCTTGAATTTGAGAACTAAACAGATGTGTAACATTGAGAAAGCTTTCTCTTAGGTCAGGGGTTCTTAACCTTTTTTGTTCCACGGACTGCTTTGCCAGTCAGGTGAAAACCACGGACCCCTTCTCAGAATGTAGCGGCAGATAGTTTTATTTACGACACTCAATATCGGTATATCTTTAAATTAAATTTTAGGATTATTCAAAATTACGTTTTACAACTTTCTCATAATTTCAATACCTGATAACACGGTTCAACATCTGTTCCAATGGTCATTTTTAGCAAACATTTAGAAATTCGAGTTTTCCCACAGCGTCATAAAATCATCTCCACCATCCTTACCAACCTTTTTGCAGGCAGTTATCCACTGCACTCAGAACAAGCTACATGAAAATAAAAATCATACTAAGTCCACACTATACTGTATATTATTTAATAAATATATCACACCTGCACCAACAAGTTCCCACACGAATAATGTTTTCTTGAATTTTCAATTCAAGCTCACGGACCCCTTGAAATCTTAAGAACCCCTACTTAGGTGAACACGTACTTTGGAAATTAAAGCTGTCTAATAATTCCAAAAGAAGAATGTTTCATCATTCTAAGACTCAGAAAATCACTGGAGAACTGAGTTAACATGTATGAACTAAATAGGAGGGAAAAGTTCAGAGGCTATATCAGGTTCTCCACACACACAAAGCCATTTGTGAATTGAAAAGACAAAAAGCTTGTTTCCCTGACTTTATTTGACTAATCACTTTAACTACAACAGCTTTAATTAAAGGAAGGTTAAGCAAGAGAAGCTTTATCAGCTGTTTTTGTCACAGAGTTAGGGCTTCTCTAGTATCAGACTGAGCAACCCTATTGCTGAGTGTTGAGTTAAGCAACCTTGGAAAATCCATAGTACTGTATTTACATATTTCAATTTACACTTTTGAAAACTGAAAACAGTTCCACTAACACATTGACAGAAGTTAGATGAATGGAAGTTGGGGCATCCAGAATTGTTGGGAATGCAAGATAGTAAATTTAACAGGGTGCGCTCCTGAATCCTAGGGTCAACCAAACTGCCTCAGGGACTGGGCAACGGCTGGGGGTCCTGGAGGAGGAGCAGCCCCCTGACAAAGTCAAGGTTCTAGTATCTTTGCTTGCAAAATTCCTAAAGATATTCCAAAACTATTTATTATTATTATTTATTTATACATTTTGGCTGCTGTATAAGGTTTTGTTTGAAGAAAGCATCTTTATTTAAAAAACTGCTAAGAGAATACAGGCATATGAAAATAAGGAAAAGAAAAAGAAAAGAGGCCTGAAAAACTACCACCTGGGGATGTGGGGGAGGGGTATGTCGTTGGAGTAGAAAGAGCAGTGGACATCAGGAATGAAATGAATACCCTTTGAGCTGGGGCGTGAACATTGTAAGTGGAAAAATATACTGTCCAAATGGATTGCTTTGTTTTCCAGAAATAAGCTGTCCCTGACACTGTCAAGAAATAATAGTAGGAGATTCTCAAGCCGTATGCACTCTTTTTTCTGTTCATGCCTGGATTGTATTCTGCTATTGTGTCTAAAATCTGTTCTATTCAAAGGTTATTTTCAGAAACCACATTTGTAAATAAAGGCAGATTAGAGTAACTTAAAGGTCAATGGCAAAGCTGAAATATAATCAGAGTTAAGCACAGCATCCAGTAGAGGATATCTTTGATAACAAAGGTGTTTGCAAACATTCTGAGGTCAAGAATTGGTTTTATTTCAGCTAATGAGTGGAGCAGGAAAAACAAACATCTACTTTTGTGATTTTGGTATATCTCTTAGCTTCTAGAAAATGTGCCCTTTCATCAAGAGCGTGAAAATAGACATTTCAGAAATGTGCTATCCAGTGTCACTCCCCAATTAACTTCTATTCATTCAGCCAGCAACAATCTGTGTTCAGCCCATTAAAAATAAGAGGCTTCCTTTTCTATTCCCTTTGCTGTTATTGATATTGTTAATCATTTTAATTAGTGGCTTCCCACGATTCCAATCAAGCTTGATTAGACTCAAACCTGATAAACAATGCAGAGGTGAAAACAGCAGCTCGAAATGTGAATTAATATCACAAGCACGCCGTGGAAGTAGCTGCCTTTCACATTGCTCCCATTCACCATTGCACAATGCCAATTTCTGGTCCCATATTATAATAGCATCTGGTTGCTTATGCAAAACATAATCCATGGTCATACTTTTCAAAGACCTTCACCCTCTATGCTGCCTCATGCATAAATTTGCTTGTCTATATATCATTCTCCTACACCAGTTACAAAACAACTTAAATTTCTCTTCTTTTCCCTTTCTGCCTCCCCTTCTATGTGCATGCTTTCCCCGCCTTTCTCTCCCCTTAGAAATGCCCTGTCTCCTTTAAAATAAAGTGATTCTCATTCTCAATGAAGCTATAGAAGTTCGACGCACAAATTTTCAGACAACTACCACATATCTCTTGTGGATACAGTGCTAAATTATTTTATAAGATACTTTTCATTTATTTTCCTCAACACTATGAAGTAGTTACTTTGATTAGCTCCATTTCACAGATGAGAAAAACAAGGTTACTAGTATATAAGTAACTTGATCAAGATCACATAGCTGGGAAAAGTTGGACCCAGGATTTGAACTGAGATCTATGTATTCTCCAAACCCAAAGCACTTAGTTTATTGATGCAGGTCTTTCACCTGAAAGCAAACTCAAGAGTCTCCTGGGTAAGAAAATGTCCAAACACTAAAACTTCACTGTTAGTCTTTCTTGAAATGGCTGCAATTAATAATATTACTGTTTTGTATTTATCACCTTCTCCAATCCATCTTCACTCTTCTGATCACACTTACCCAATGACATAGTACAAACCAAACTATTGTTTATGTGAGCCAAGAAATTCTATCAATATTCCTAAGTCTACACAGTAGGTAAGTTTCATCCTTTGGAACCTGTATTAGTCAGCCAAAGGGGTGCTGATGTGAAGTACCACAAATCTGTTGGCTTTTATAAAGGGTATTTATTTGTGGGAAAAGCTTACAGTCACAAGACCACAAAGCGTAAGTTACTTCTCTCACCAAAGTCTGTTGCCACATGTTGGAGCAAGACGGCTGCCGGTCTTTGCGAGGGTTCAGCCTTCCTCTTCCTCCTAAGGCTCCGTGGTCCCAGCTCCTTCTGATCTCAGCTGTAGGCTGGCATAATGCTCGTCTCTCTCCCTGGGGCTTGTTTTTTTCCCAGCTTTCTCAGCTGTTCAGGGCTCTGGTCTCTTCAGCTGCAAACTATCAGGCTAATGGCTCGGCTCTCTCCCCAGGGATCCAGCGTCTAAAACTAAACTCTGTGTTCTCCTTCTCCATGTGTTTACTTCCCGGTCTTTGACTGAGCATCCGTTGATATAGCCTGCAGCAAGGCTAGCTGTAGACGGGGACTCAAACTGAGTCGCCCTAATGACATGGTCAAATAAAAGCCCTAATCTTGATTTAATAAAGTAAAAGTGAAACCTCTGAGTTTAATATAACCTAATATGCTCAGAGGAACAGACCAGTTTACAAAAACCACCCAAGATCTATTTTTGGATTCATAAACAATACCCAACTGTCACAGAACCCATTAATTTTGAACCCAGTTGTAATATGAACATCTGTCTTATTACTTGAAAATTTCATGATGTCTCCATTTTAAAGATGTGACATGAAAGAGCATAAATAATAACAGCTGAGTTTGAATCCTGACCCTAGCATTTACCATCTGGGAAACTTAGGTAAGTTGCTTACTTTTTCTGAGCCGAGGGTCTGGAACTTGGACGGTAATTAATAATGAATGAACCTAACCCAGAAAATGAAATGATAAAATCTATCATGTAGTATTGTTGTGAGGATTAAGATATATATTTAAATGTGCCTGATATATAATTGCTGCTATTATTAATTTTGCATCATATGTTTAGCAGTTGATCATGTCTTTATCTGGAAGCAAAGTAGAAGGTAGGTTTCACTTAGGCAGAATATCAGGAGGGTGTGACAGCAGATACAAAAATCTAAGCAAGTAAAGGCTGAATTTGGTTGTTGGAGATAGAATGCCAGGCTGGGCTTGATTGTAAATAGCCACATAATTAAGATCACAATTACTAATGTTCATGTGCACATGTATCAGTCAGCTATTGCCACAATAATGCTGAGAAACATTGTGCTCAGTTCATCTGCTCTAGGATGGACTCATCTACATAGGTCTGCTTCAGGTCATGGGTCAGCTAGACTTGTTTCTAGGATGGAAGCTCAGTTTAGGTCTGCTCCATGTATTTTTGTTCTGGGACCCAGGCTGAAGAGACAACAGTTCTTGGGGTATGTTCTTCTCATGGCAGATCACTAGATTATAACAGAATTCTCAATTGCATATGCACATTTCAAGCTTCAGCTTGGATCAGGTCTTCTAATATCCTCCTGGTCAAAACAAGTCACATGGTTTCATTATAATGAATTATATTCCACCTACTATGAGGCCAGGCTAAGATAGTAATATGTAATTTTATAACAAAGGAATGAGAAAAGGGGAACAGTAATTTGCCACACATGGTTAAAATTGGGGTGGCAGGGAAAGTTAGAGATTGCTGAAACCTCAAACTATCGATCTAGAGATCCTTCTGCCTCCTTTGCCGAGAGGCCAGACTTATTCCAGACTTGAGACCTGAAATTTAGGATAAGGTTGAGAGACATCAGTTCTGAAAATAGGATGATTGTACTAGAAGAAGACCAAATCAGCCTGATTATGACTGTGGTTCCATTTATCTGACCTAAACCATGCAACTTCCTACTTGTGGCATGCCACTTTTAAATGTTTTGCTTTAGAGTTTTATTTGTTTGCTTTTACCAAGGTTGCTGATGCATACTGGTGGGGCTAAATTGGGGAAGGGCTATTTTGAGGATTGTTGATTACACATTGTTTGCCTTCCTGAACAATTCCTCCAGGAACTTCTGGTCTAGGTTTTTACTTTCCATTTCTTGAGAACCATTTGTAGGCACAATGCAGAAAAATCATTTGCTTCAACATTGGTACTGTTCCTCCCCGCACCAGGTGATTAATTTGAACAGTGAGGTTTATATGATGATAAATTTTCCGTAAGAATATATCTCCTTTTGTGCCTATGAATGCATGTATTTTAGTGCTCTTGAACATCATGACTTATGCTGTATATTTGCAGTGCGTATCTTCCCCAAAATCGATACGTGGTATCAATTTAGTTTTTTTAAAATGCTTTGTATGTATCATTATACTCTGCTGAATTCAGTGTTTTCTTATATTCAAAGAATGAAAAACAATATAACTGTGAGATTATTCATTGAGCAGTTTGAACTTAATCCAGGCTTTTCCCAACTTGCTTAGAGTTATGCAGTCTCAACTGGCTTAAGGTCTTTATTAATATAGTTTCTCCCAGTAGAAATTTAGGACATTCTCCCTATTTTCAGATTTGTGTGCTCCCACAAGATCTTATATATCAACTTCTACTGTAGCACATAGAATGCATTATGAATATTATTACATCTTTGTTTCCTAATGAGACTATGAGAACAATATGGCAGATATAGGTCATTTATTCATGAGTGCATTCAGCACCTGACACAAGGTTTATCAATAATCTTTTATTAAGTGAGTAATTATTGTGGTTTTGGATTCACCGTACCAAGCATTACGGTCAAGGCTTCAAACATCAGACACGTTTTTTTCCTCTACAACTTTCCCTGTCAGTGTTTCTCATTGTATCTTAGAAATGGTGGCTCACGGGCACTTATCTGTCCTAAGAGTTTTAAATTGAGTCTTTAATCATTTTAATCAGTTGACTGTATGTTCGTACAATGAATTAATCTATCTTGAAATTTGGTCCCTAATTGATGCATCCCTATATTTTCTTGAATATTTCCATTCTGCATCATCCTGATACTAATTTTGCTCTGTATCTCTCTAGTAATGTATCACTCTCATCTGGATGGTGTCGGAGATATATGCAGCACACAGTCTACAGCCAAATCGGCCAAGTTCTGAATTTATGCATATCTGTAGATAATTTACTGCTATTTTCTGGGTGCATTACTTTATTCGTGTATAATATCTATTCGTAACATTCGGTATGGGAAGAGTAAAAAAATGAAAGAACTGTGGATAGTACTGTGGGGTTTTAAAGATCATTAATTTGTCCATGTTCTTTTTCAATTTATTATTTATTCCTGATTTCACTTTTTAGTGCTTGAAATTTTCTGAACTTGATCTTTCTTGAATTTTTTAGAACTTCCTTTGGTTCTGCAGACTCTTAACTTTTTCCTGAATTTTTCATCATCCTCTTTGATATCCTTCTGCATCTTATAGATAGTTCTGTATTCCTCATCCTTCCTTCCTATGAATTTATTTGGTATCCCAGTCCTTATCCTCAGTTCTTCTTTAATACAATGTATTTTATTGAAGAAGTGCTCATTCCAAGTTGACAACCATCCTTCTCTTTCCCCATATTTCCTTACTATCTAATGAGGTTGTTCTTTTAAGAATTGTATGCAAAAAACACATTCCACTGCAATTTAATGTTCTTTGATGCTTTGTTTGAATTTCTTCTGTAAATAATATCTTAAATCATTGCCTTTCTTTTGAAGTTTGTTTAATCTATTTAGGATAGTGTGACTATTTTTATCTTTGGCTCCACACTAATAGTTCATGGTCCAATTTAGAAGCAGCATAGCAAAGTAGAAAGAGCTGAATTGCACTCAATCTAACTGGGTTTTGATTCCTGAGTCAGCCAGTTAACTTCCTAAATGACCTTGGGTAAGTTACTAAACCTCTCTGAGTCTCAGATTTCTCACCTACAAATCTTCTGTTTTCATCTACAGTATCTTTAATCCTCACAGGCTATTGTGAGCCTTAATAACAGGAAAAGAAAAATCCCCGACACATAGTATACCCTTCATAAATAATGGCTAAATGGTGCCGACTACTATTTCAGATATATTCAGAAAATTATTTCTGAATCATTACCCATAGAATTAATCTAGGATAGGTTGATTTAATGGAAGCTTTTTTTCACTCTCATTGACATCACTGCTCTGTATTCATAATGGATATATGGTGTGCCTTCCTGAAGGTAATTGCTTGAACTCCCTCATATTATGCTGATCTTTTCCATTTTGCTAATAGGATATTGCTGATAACCTCTCCTCTATCAAGCTCTTCTGTATACCTTCCCTTTTAAGAAAAATTCTTGAAAGAAGTCTTTATCACTTTGAAATATCTGTGCAAATCATTAAAATATATGCTAGAAAAAGTATATAACATAATGCAAGTTTAGACTACAAGTTATATTGAATCATTTTATTCTACTTCATTAGAATAAGACATATGTAAATAGAGAAATAAATTGTACTAGGTAAAAACAGCCAGCCTGATAGAAGTGCAGAGGAGATCACATTAATTCTGGTAACGCTGAGACATATTTATTGAGAACCTATGTGCAAGATACTGTTTTGGGTTTATCAGTGGTACAAAGTGTTTTAGGTCTATCTAGAATCTAGAGTCATGCCCCCCCCCCCCAATCAGTGGAGACTTTTCTTGAAATGGGAGGAGTTACTCTTTTTACCCTCAAAGGGACTGATAATGGGCAGGTGTTGAGTACATAATGGATTGAATGAAGGGACAGATGAAATTGAAATGGCTTAATTAATGTTAGTTTGGAAGTAGTTTGATTGGAAGAGAAGTTGAGACATTGATTTGTTAAGAATGGCTGAACAAGAAGACGATGAAGGACAACGGCCATCCCAGGGAATGGAGAGAGCCTGCAGCTGCAGGCAGGATAATCCCATCCACCATATCCATGGGATATAAGCCCCTCTCACTTGGAGGTGGAGTGGACATCACCATCCCAAACTCCTTAGGATTGGGGGGAGGAGCTATGGACTAGAGTGGACTTAATTGAATTCTGTTGTAGATATATTGTGATTCAAGCAATGGAAGAAATTACAACAGTGAGGTGGAGCCAGTGGCCACTGGATGCTTTTGGGGCAGGGAAGGGAAAAGCAGTTGTAATACAGGGGATTTTTCAGGACTTGGAATTATCCTGAGTGACACTACAACGACAGATATAGGCCATTTTACATTAGCATATACCATGCAGAACTGTGTGGGAGAGAGTGTGGTCTACAGTGTGAACTATGGTCCATGCTTAGTGGCAAAGCCCCAGGATGTGTATATCCATTGCAGGTGATGTGCCACACCAATGAAAGATGTTTATGTGGGATGTTATGGGAGGTGTAGGAGGTGGGGAACATGGGAATCTCTGTAATTTTTGTGTAACATTTATGTAATCTAAGCATCTTTTAAAATTAAAAAAAAAAAAGAAATGTGAGATGCATCTATGCATGTCACGCACAGGTTTTGTTTAATAACCAGTGATAGAAATGAAACTTAAAAATAAAAAAAAAAGAATGGCTGAGCAAGTAATAAGAGATATGGGTTTTAAAAGATAGTTTTCTTTCCAGTTTGAGGGCTAAGCAAATAAACATACTGAATTATATATTATCAGGATAAAACTGGATCTTAGAGATTTTTCCAATCCAAAGGTATTTTAGAGGTTAAATCTGAGTTTAAATTCATACTAAAATGTATGCACCTGAATTCCCACCAGTTTTTAACATAGGACATCACCTTTCATCTTAGCCAATTTGCCAGCAAGCAGATTGCCTTAAAATAATACCTGGAGGTTGTCAGTTTGAACTATTCCTATGGGGATATCCTGTTTGTAAATTGTCTACAAATAGTGCCGTTTCCAGATAGTTTCCTTCCACCACTAAGCATAATTGTGGTTTCATCCCTGTCTGTCAGCTATAGTGGATTTTAAGATTGCAAGCTGATTTTAATGCTGGTCCACATAAGCATAAGTCATGTAAAATCTACTTATGGAAAAACATATATCAACTAAGCAAATTTTTCTTTTATTTGGGCTGACCTTTTTGCCTCCTCTTACTGTGGCCTCCTATCAGTGTCACAGTGTCCTGCTGGACAATTGTGTTGCTGGCGAAACAGGATATTACATTTTCAAATAATACATACAAGTAAAATAGGAACTCTTCAGTGTGTCTATTTTAAAAACGGTCATATAATGCACTTCTCTGATTCAGAAGTAACAGCATGAGAATATGACAGAGCAGCCCTTCGCCTGCAGTATTCATGGCTTTTTGATTTGCCATCCATTTGTCTGAGCCGTACCCATAGAAAAGCCTGAACAGACACATTGCATCTCCCTCTAGGTTACCAGATCAATTACTACTCAAGCATGTTTTACAGTTTTCCCCGAATTTGTAGACAATACTCCTCCTTTTCCATACCTTCATTTCTTTATGCTAGTAGGAGAAGGAAAATTTGTGTGAGCTTTGGTTAGTGCCTGGCATTAAGTTTTCTTGAGTATCTAGAAAAAGAGAACAGGCTAACTCTTTACTGAAAATCCTCTCCTCTTTCTGCCCTCCCTGGATAATTCTTACCCATATAATGACAAGACCTAGCTCCCACCCCACTTACTCTAGAATAGTCAGCTTCCTCTAGTTCAGTGTGAATCCTAAAGTAACATTTCCCCAATCATATGCCTTGTCAGTTCTGGGACTGGAGTCTTGGAATCTTTTCTTCTGGTGAGCCTGCATGAACCCCAGATTTGAGAACCTTTGTGCCTGAGCCAGGTCACTCTGAGCTATCTTTACTCAAAGATCCTTGACTCAAGACAGTATGCTCACTTAGGGGCTTCTCCTGGAAGTCCTGTACAACTGTGCTCACTCAACAAGTTACTGTCTCTCCAAACTGACCATAGAGTCGGGCCAGCGTAGGGAAGGAGTTATTTTCACATAGTTTAAATTACCCACATCGTTCTAGCATGGCTTTACTGAAAGTTTGGAAATAATGTAGAGAAAATAAAAACCTTAAAACTGGATGTTTCCTTTCACAGCTCTATCCTCGATGCTTCAAACATTGCTTGCCCCATGGTAGATGCTCAATAAATATTTGTTAAGTAAACTAATGCTAAGTGTGATTGTTCCCAAGGAAAATAATTATACCTTTCTCTACAATTTCTTCATGGCTAAAGCCATTTAATAGCCTAACTTCCCTATATTGTGGCCTAATTTTCTTTTTCAGGTTCCTAGTGAGCAAACATTTTCTTAGGCAGTTTAGGAAAACCCTGTCCCCTGCACAAAAAGAGTTGGCCTTGCCTTCAGATGGAACTAGAGTGTATCTGTGAGAATAAAAGGGGAGTGATGGATGGTAAAGGTATTGAGGAAGTGATTTTATATAAAGAATCTTGAGCAGAAAATAAAATCAGGAGCTAAATGAATGAGACATGTTTAATTGGAATATTTCTTTAAAAGTTCTTTAAAAATTAGGTTAGATTTTATAGAAAATAAGCTTAACTCATACCTTAAAAAGTTTTAATGTTGATTTGTTTCTTCTCTTACCATATGCTTTCCAATATATTAACCAAAAAAAGCTGAATGCTCAAGTATTTCTAAGAAGTTCTGATAAATAAGCAAAGAAATATGTGTAATAAAGGAAACACACTGCAAAAATGAGTGTTTCCAGACTTTCAAAATCTGCTGTTAGAGATTTTTCTCCTTTCTGTGTTGTCTAAAATATTTGGCTGTTTTATTCAAGAATGAATGCACAGATTTTTAAAAACAGCTTTATTGAGGTATAATTTACATTTCATAAAATCGATTCATTTTTAGTATTTTTGTTTTCAGTGATTTTTAGTAAATTTACAGTTGTACAACTATTACCATTACCCAAGTTTAGAACATAATCCCCAAAGATCTCTAGTGCCTATTTGCCATCACTGGCTGCTGTTTCCACCCCAGCTGCTGGCAACCACTAATCCTGTCTCTATGGTATGGCCTTCTGTGGTCGACTCATATACATGCAATTACACAACATGTGGTCTTTTGTGCTGACTTATTTCTCTTAGCATAATGTGTTGTGTTGTGTCGTGTTGTGGTTTTTTTTGAGGTCCATTCACTTTGTAGAATATACTTTGTTCCTTTTTATTTCCAAATAATATCCTTCCATGGTGCTTTTAGTTAATGTTAGCATGTAATAATACAGTGAAGGCAAATGTGTTTGAAACCCTGAAGAGTTTATATTTTATGCTGGTCTTCTAAAAGTAACTTATGTCATCCTAATTTCTGGAAGAATCATATTAAGAGTTAGTGTAGTAAAAATAAGAGAGTTAATTTATTTCTCCTAGCTAAAGATGACCTAATGTACATAATTGATATTACAATAATATTGGCACTTATCAGAAGGAAAAGTCTCTTTCAACACTATGTAAGACTGTGATCACATGAAAATCTTTATTTTTGCTGATAAAATTTTCATATTTGTATACTTTATATATGCATGTATATGCACATATAAAAACATATATAACCACACACAGATATATAAATATAAAATCATATATATACACACAATATAAGGTCAAAATCCAAATATACAAATAATAATCCAAAAGTTTTATTCATTCATAAATTATTCTTTAAAATATATTAAATTTGCTTGGATAAATTATTTTTACCATTTAATATGCATGCATAACACATATTTCACTTCAAATAAAATGTGCTCAAGGAAGAAGCAGAGTTAGGTTTTAATATTTTACTGATTCGTACCAAGAAAGATAAAAGACAGCAGTGTTATTATCACAGCCTGCTGTAGTTGTCTCATGGAAAGTCATAATATTTAATGACACTGCTTAAATGAGATAAGGTTACTTAGGAAAATTAGCAATTTGATAATCCCATAGTATTGAATTCAAAGTTATGTTTAAAAGGTAGCATTTTATGCCTATTCATTTTATTTCATTAATAATTTAAAAGGATTAAGGGATCAGAGTCCTTCAAAGGTCAAGCAAAATATAGCTTGTTGGGGATCCTTCTATTTCTTTCACATCATGAGAGTTTTCATTTCTCTCCTCTGCAATATTTCTGCCCCTCCCTTTTTATTCTGTCTCTGCCTTCTCTCAGTTCTGGATAATTTTTCTTGGTGTTTCAAAAGAACAGAAATTTGTTGTGGGGAACAGTGAATTTATGAAGAGTGGTTGGGAAATAAAAATTAAAATAAATATCCTATGCACATTTGGGACAGGATCTGTCCTACCCAGTTTCAGCATCTGACACTGTGAAAATTATATCTGAAAGACATTTGATTAATGTTTGCTAATTAAATTTCAATGTCATACAATAATATAGAAATGAGAACTTTGTGTAATATCCTGAAGTTCCATTTTCAGTGCTTGAGTTGTCCTCTCAACACTCTTAGATTTCAAAATTCTTAGGCAAATATTTAATAATAATATTGTGATTTGGCCCTAAAAAAGAAAGGAAACTTCCTTTATTTTTTACTAAATATCCATTAGAATAGATAGTCCAAATGTACACCTTAGTAAAGCAAGGAACCACTGAAGGAAAAAAAAATCACATAAATCATAGGGTTCCACTAGAGGAATATGGACATTCAATCCAAGCACAGATGCTACTGGCATGGATTTGTTGCTGTGGATTTGAGTAAAAATACATCACCTCTATTAAATTTTGAAAAAAAAGCAAAAACTGAATTCAAACTATGTGCCATGGGCATATACACTGGAGTAAAGGTATGCAAGAGAATGAGTTGTAGGAAAATTTTAGAAGGAATATGTTCAAAATTAATTGATTTCTAAATTGTTCTCTTTCCTGAATTAGTATTAGCTTATTCATTTACTTTGTCATTCAACAAATGTTTACCAGGCACATCTTCTTTGTGCTAGGTGCTGTGTTATATATATAAATGAACCATAGAGATACAGACCTTGTAAGTACAATGAAGTGAAAATTTAGAAATTACATCTCAAATAAGTGAACTCATGTTGGTCTCACTCAGAATAATGGTAGGAGAAAACAAACATATCATTTATATCACTTTGCTTTAGAATGTTTTCTGGGGGAGGAATCAACTCAGTGGGTTTTGCATAAATATTCCATCAATTTGACATTGAAACCCACAATTGAAGCTATAGTATCTTATATTAAGAGGGTTTCACTCCACTTCCTCTTTTCAAGATAGTATCTGAGTGAGGGAAGTGTTACTGGATAACTTGGCATTTGAAGTGGATTTTCTGGTCCACATGCCATCTTGTTGACTGCTAGGAATATCAGATGTGGTATGATTGATTCCATATGGTCCCTGGTCATTGTGACCTAGTGCCTACTGTGATGAAGGTGAGCCTAACTGGTTTTTCTAGGTACATGCTGACATTAACCACTGAAGGTAAGGTCCTACCTATTGACCTAAGTTCCTACATTCTGTAGATTCTTCATCCCAACTTCAGGTATCTTCTGGTCAACCAGATGTCATTACATTCCTCTTTACTTTTTTAGGACTCTGGAACTTCAGCTGTTGTCTCCACTCCATACTTCTCTAAGTGAGACTCATTGATTTTCTAAACTTCCATCTGGATAGCACTATGTTACCCCATGATGAATACAGAAGTTTCTGTGCTGGGCTTGCAAACTTACCAGTTGATGACGTGAGAAGCAAGAAGCAAGCACGAAACTCCCTATTATCTGAGTATTGATAATTCCCTTGTTTGCTCTCACCTGGAGCATACCCACAAGAGGGAATGGTAAACATTTACTTTCTGACTTCCTATCTCCTACTTGTTTCCTCCTTTTCCAATAGCAGAAGTCTCTCTCATTCCTCTTTTGTTCTTATAAGACTTTCACTTAAAT
The DNA here is from genome assembly GCA_029593785.1 of Cabassous unicinctus. Classification (NCBI taxonomy): domain Eukaryota; kingdom Metazoa; phylum Chordata; class Mammalia; order Cingulata; family Chlamyphoridae; genus Cabassous; species Cabassous unicinctus. The sequence continues at coordinate 26,195 of JAQZBX010025451.1, forward strand.
CAATTCTGTCCTTTCTTTCCACCCTATGGCTTATAATAAAACATTATTATCAAGGTAGACTCATGAGAAGTAAAGGGAAATTTAGAATTTAAAACCCAATTTTCTATAACTATAATATTTTGGCTTTCAAGATAGTATTTCTGAAGTCAAAAGCTAAGCATAGTTTATCTTTTTATTCCTTTGAATCTTCTGTGTAGCAAAGGGATACCTCTCACTGAAGCAAAGGAGGTTATGTGCAAACAATTGACACTCTCACAGTCTGTCAGAGAGTACAGAAACTATATAAACAATGCAGTGTAAAGAGTGACATGATCAAGGAAGTATAAGATTCCAAGGGAGGAAATGGCAGATGGACAGGTCCTAACTTGGTATAGAATCAAGGATGGTTTCTCAGAGACAGAAGCATAACTTTTAAGCTAAGTATTTAAAGTTGAACAGCAATCATTCCACACAGAGGGAATTGCATATTCCAGAGTGAGGAAAATGAAGAATGAAAAAAATATAGAATAGTTCAAGGATAGAGTATCAGGGAACAATAAAGGACACAGGAGAGAAATCAGGTTGAGAACTGGAAGACCTCCTAAGTTATATTAATGATTTTGAACCTCCCTAATTCAAGGCTTTGAAGACGTTTCAGCAGGGTATTGACTTGATCTGATATATAATGTCGCAATGACTGCTGTGGAGAATAGATTGACTGGGTTTGTTGGGTAGAATATGACAGGAGAAAGGAAAGCTCTAGGCAGCTCTTACAACGATTCAGAAACAAGATGATGGTGACCTAAATTGGAATGAAATATAGAGGTAGCAGTGGGAAAGGCAAGAAATGTAAGGTTATGAGAGACATGTCAATAAGGTATATTTTGATTTAAAAATTTTTTTTACAGTTGAGTTAGAAAAATCAATCCTCAAATGTCTTCAGTCATACCAATATTCTGATATGTTTATTTTATAGAACTTGGGGTATGTCACCAACATTGTTGATTAGGTATACAGTAACTCTCTACTTCCTAAGGCTGCACAAGGCAACTTTCACAAAGAGAGAAAGGTGATGCTGGAGGGTTTATGAGAAGTCTGATCCAGCTCCCATGCAATATCAAAGCTACAACTGAAATCTCTTTGCTTATAATTATTTTTTACAGCAGGATGACCCCTATGCAAAACCAGGAGGAAAATCTGAGTTATAGCTCCTTCATAATTATTCATCTTCTCTGCCCAAATCTAATAGCTGTAGGCAGTGTGATTTCTGCATGTGCTGTGATTCGTTTGGAAGATTTATTCTCATAAGGTTTTCCTAAATCTCTTCATCACATCCCATCTCTACTTGGATTGACTGTAACAATGACTTGGCAGGGAAAAAAGCCAAGTAGAAGCCAAGCAAAAATTCAATATTTCCTTCCTTCTCCTGGCTTCTCTTCTCAATATTTTGCCTCTTTTAAAAAAAAATCAATAAGGATAAATGCTAATCTTAATTGAACACTTCTAGGTTCTATGTACCATACTATGTACTGTACCTACATCCTTTTATTTAGTTATTCCAAGATAGATATTATTTTAGTAGCTATAATATATTATTATTATTTCCTTATACAGATGTGGAATAAAAGCCTTTAGAATTAAATTGTTTAATGATGGATCTGGTATCACTTTCAGAAATCTCTGACTCAGTATAACCACCTGGTTGTTCCACTATACTTTCCATCTGCCATCACCAAAATCATCATCATCATCATCAACCTGGTGTATATATCACTCACTGGAAATCAGGAATAAGATCTAAAAAACTATCAGGAAGCTCTGCTTTGGATGGAAGAGAAAATACTCTAGGTCATTATTTCACTTGGTAAATATTTTAACACACTTCATGTTCCGCACACTGTGCTTCGTGCTGGAGCCAGGAATATGATGATGAATAAGGCAGTCTCTTTTTCATTATAGTGTGAAAAAACAGGAAAACTGGTATCGCTGAATGATAGCTTCAGCAGAAGGATGAGTGTTCATCTCATTCAGCAATTGAGTCATAGTCCCAGATAATATGTGTTCTGGAGTGCGTGAGGAAACTCGCTAGGGAAGGCCCCATGTGGGCACTGCTGCTGACCCCTAATGGCTAAAGGAGATGCCCACTGACTTGCTGTCCTTCCTGAGTTGTTTTTGTTTTCTTTTCCTTCTTAACTCTGTCTCTAAATAATCTCATCCCAGCTTCAACCATGCTATGAAGAAGAGAATTATTATCTTTGTTCTCATGGGGAAACAACTCTCCTTGGATATTTTCATGTTTCTCCATGATCAGGGCCTTCTGGTTTAGTGGATGAGTGAATAGCAACTCTGAAGATAGAGACCTCTAGAGAGATGCAAAGTCTTATCTTTCCCCTGGAGACATTTGCTTTACATTCCAGGGTGTGGAAGTCTAGGCCTTCCCTATCTCCTCTCCAGGTCTGACTTGTTTACACTGAAGAGCAAAGACTTCTCTTACTCTTTGCAGAGGAGCAGAGGAAGAGCTGTGGCAGCCAGGCACCCTATATGACCTTCAAGTTTCATAATTGTGGGGTTCCTTTCCTGTGGTACAAACCCTACTGTGTTCACTGGGCACATCTGTCTTTCACCGCATCACCCTTTGGGAAATTTGGGCATGAAGAACTGATACAAGCTGCTCTGTGAGTAAACAAACAGGCTGATCCCTGATCCAGAGGACTTGCATTCCTCTGCCTGTGTGTGTGTGTGTCTACTGTGCAAATTAAGTAACATCTCAGACCCTTCACAGTTTCAGATTTGACAGTTCCTCAGATAAAGAAACCAAGGCTAGAAACAAGTTCTGTTCCTGCTTTCTAGAGCAGTTCATTTGTTCTCCTATTCTTTGAGCTTCTGTGCAGAGGCCCATATGGCATGGGTAACTCTACCATTAAAAAATACTTGTCCTGGGCTCTACCTTTGTTTTCCATACCCACTTTCCATTCAGCTGATATATTGTCTAACTTAGGTCACACTGAGACACAGCTTTCTAGGAAGGAGAGGCAATACTAGAAGAGTGCTCCCCAGGTCAGGGGCTCCCACTCTAACTGATGGCCCAGGATATACTGTGAAAGTGGAATTCTTTATTGCTATGCACAGCCCTATGATGAGGCTCTACTTTCTACCCCAAGAGAGAGAAGTTAGAGAACTTTTTTTTCCCCTCTAATAGCATGTGCACAGTTTAATCTTTTTAATTTATTTTTAAAAAATTTAGATTTCATAAATGTTACATTAAAAAATATAGGCGATTTCCCATATGCCCCACACCCTCCCCCTCCCCCACTTTCCCACATTAACAACATACTTCATTAGTGTGGTACATTTGT
>JAQZBX010025452.1:0-29529 GCA_029593785.1 Cabassous unicinctus
GGGGGGGGGGGGGGGGGGGGGGGGAGAAAAAAAAATGTAAATGGGATTGAAATTGGTGTAGGGATTTTTTTCTTTGGCATTCTTTATGTAAAACTTTAACAATGTATAGATAATTAATTTTATTAGTTTCCCCAACTTTTAATTATGGAAATACTTAAATATATAGAAAAGTTAAAAATAATACTGTGAACACCAGTATAGCTACACTAAAATTCAACAGTTAATATTTTGCATATTTTTGATATAAATTCATATTTACCGAAAAGTTGTAAGGATAGTACAAAAAAATTCCTGGGTCTTTTTCATCTAGAGTCCCCAAATGTTAACATTTTACCACATTTACGCATGTGTTCTCTCTCACTCAGCATTAAAACACTACTGTTATCTAATCTGTAGACCTTATTGCAGTTTTTCTCAGTTGTCCCAATAATATATTTTATGGCCCAAGAAAATCCAGTATTATGTGTTGCATTCAGATGACATGGCTTTTTAGTCTCCTTTAATCTGGGACCATTTCTGAGTCTTTGTATTTCAAGATAATTGTGTAAATTATTCCCATTACTGGCGATAGACTTTAATCATTTGGTTCAGATGATGTCAGCCAGGTTTCTCCACTATAGTTATTTAAAATTTTCATGTGGGCATATATTTTGAGACCACTAGTTTTTATGATTCTTGTCTGAATCAATTATTATTACAGTGGTGGCAAATGGTGAATTTCTAATTCCATCGTTCCTACATTTATTACTTGGCATACTTCTGTTGGGATTTCTTCTCCCCCATTTATTTTTTTAATCATTGTGGACTCATGAATTCTTTATTTATTAAGTTATAATTTTCCCCATTATTTATTTTGATGTTCAAGTTGTTTCCATATTAGGCCTGTGGAAACCTAATTGAAGGACCTCCTTCAGGTTGCCACCTGTGACCTTTTGACATGTCCCCACCATTCCTTGAGCATCCCTTACTCATTTGCCCAAAAATATGTTTCAGGCTCATCTTGTTCTTCCCCTGCCCCAGCTCTGGAATTGGTCATTTCTCTAAGTAGTCCTGGTTCCTTTTAGTGGAAAGTGGTATTTGGAAACCAAGATTTGGGTGCAATGTTTTGCATAATGTTTTAGTTCCCTCTCTGAAATTATATAACTTCTGTTTTTCTAAACTTTAAAAAAAAGTTGCAACAATCCAGGTATATAACCCTGAAATACGTCACTGTGCCTCTCCTAAGAATAAGGGCATTTTTAAATACTACTATAATACTATTATGACAGGTAAGAAAACTCTAGAAGATATCAAATAGCCCATATTCAAATTTTCTCTGTTGAACCAAGAAAATCTTTCATAAGTGTAATCTAATTTAGTGGTTAAGAGTATGAGCTTTGGAATCAGACCAAGGTTCAAATCCTATTGTTCTACCAACCAGATGTGAGAGGGTTACTTAACCAAAGCCTCATTTTTGTCATCTAATACAGATATGGTAATTCTTACCTTATAGACTTGTGACAATTGAACATAATAATAGGTTTAAAGCATAGGAAAGTGCCTGGAACATAATAAGTGCCCATATAGTACATGTTAACTGCTGTTACTAATAATGGTGTACAACTCCCCCCCCCCCCCCCCCCGCAAAAAAAAAAACAACACTCAAGATATTGAGCACACTGAACTATTCCATTCTTTCTTTAAGAATAGAAACACAATAAACAATTGGCCAAGTAGCAGAATTATAGTATAATATTGGGAAAACCTTCAAATCCCTCTAGTATCTTAGCTTTCATAGACTATACGACCACAGACTTGAACCAAGGTTCCTTCTGGTCCTACAGTTTCATGATCTTAAATATAGCACAAAAAAAGGAAAAGTGTATTGTAAAGAAATAGTAGCAAAATTGTGCTGCCGAAGTCTATAATGTGTTAGTATGAATATAAAGTAGTGGCTGTTTTAGTAAAGTTATCAAAAGAAATAACCAGTTCCATTCAAACTTTGTTGTGTGGGGAATTGTTCACATCTTAGTTTAGTTTCAGACTCATTGAAGTGTTTATGGTAAAACCTTAATATATGCACAGCGGTATAGTTTAATGTTTCATCAACTGAAGGAGATATCTTTCTTTAGATAAAAAAATCGAGATGGTATCTCCAATAACCAAGGTTGTTTATTTTTTTTCAAACTAAAAAATTCTTGGAGGCAAAGTGGCACAAAGAAACAAAGTCCTCTGGTAAAGGTAACCATTTTGGTAATTATAAATGCCAGTATGATTGTATTGTATTGTTTGGTATGTAATGCTACTTCTTACTCCCTACAGGTATTAAAATGTAAATGCATAAAAAGTAAAGATAAATCGATGGTTTTGGATATACAATGTACAAAGATATAAATGGTAACAACTATAAGAAAAAGGTGGGGGGATGGAGAGATATAGGAAAAGTATATGTGTATGCCATTGAAATCAAGTTGGTATCAAACCAAATATGATTGTTATATATTTAGGATGTTAAATTTTAACCCCATGGTAACCACAAGGAATAATATATCCAAATTGAAAAAAGAAAGCACTCAATATGGTATAACACACAAAAAATCAAATATTAAAGTAGGTTTAAATGGAAGAATTGAGGGATAAAAAGGTGTAAGACTTAAAAAGGCTAAATAGCAAAAAGAAGAAAGTCCTGCATTATCAGTAGTGACTTTAAATGTGGATGGATTAAACTCTCCAGTCAAAAGGCAGAGATTGGCAGAGTGGATTAAAAAGCATGATCCAGTTATATGCAATCTGCAAGAGACTTACCTTAAATTCAAAGATACAAGTAGTTTAAAAGTGAAAAGATGGGGGAAAAATACACCATGCAAGTAGTAACCAAGAGAGCTGGGGTAGCTATACTAATATCAGATAAGTGTTGAATGATACTCTAAACCAGGGGTTCTTAACCAGGGTCCGTAGAAAGATTTCAGGGGGTCCGTGAGCTTGAATTGAAAAAAATCAACTTTATTTTTTGTGACTTCTAACTGAAATCTAGCATTTCCTTCACTTATGAATGTCTGCAATAAATTATAGTAGTATTAATTTCATATCACATTATATTTGTTGCATATCTCGAAAAATTACTTATGCTCATCCATACTTGGAAATTACCATAGTTGTTAGGCCCAACTGTAGTTGAGCATAAAACTATCTGCTGCTACATTCTGAGAAGGGATCTGTGGTTTTCACCTGACTGGAAAAGGGGTCGGTGGAACAAAAAAGGTTAAGAACCCCTGCTCTAAACCAACTAGATCTAACAGACATTTATAGAACACTTCACCCAACAGCAACAGAATACACTTTCTTCTTGAGTGCACATGGATCATTCTCCAGAAAAGATCATATGTTGGGTCACAAAACAAGTCTTAATAAATTCAAAAATATTGAAGTCATACAATGTATGTTCTCTACAACAGAATGAAGCTAGAAGTCAATAACAGAGGGAGAAGTGGAAAATTCACAAATATGTGGAAATTAAACAATATACTCTTAAACATGGAAAGTAAACAATATACTCGTAAACAACCAGTGGGTTAAAGAGGAAATCAAATGTGAAATTAGGAAGTATCTTGAGGTGAAATGAAAATAGAACGTATTAAAACTTATGGGATACAACAAAGGCAGTGCTGAGAAGCAAATTTATAGCTCTAAATACTTAAATTAAAAAAGAAGAAAGACTTCAGATTGGAGACCTAACCTCAAAACAGGTTAGAAAAAGAAGAGCAATCTAACCCAAAGTGAGCAGAAAGAAAGAAAGAACAAAGATTAGATTGGAGATGAATGAAATAAGCCAAAAAGCAAAACAAAACAAAAACACTAGAGAGGAACTAAAAGTGTCAAAAGAGTGGTGAAAATAAAATATGACAGATAAAACCCAAATATTTAGGAATAAACAACCAAAGATGTAAAGCACTTTACCTCTGAATACAGAAAACTAGAACTCATTGTTAAAAGAAATTTTAAAAAGTCCTAAATAATTGAGGAACATTGCATGCTCACAGATTGGAAGACTAAATATCATTAGGATGTCAATGCTACTCAAATTAATATACAGATTCAATGCAATCCCGATAAAAATTCCACCAGCATTTTTTAAATAAATGGAAAACATTATCAAATTTATTCGGAAGATGCGAATATTCTTGCTGTCCTGATTTTGTGATAATCAGGGTAGGCTAAACATTTGCTATATTAGAAACCATGCATGTGTGCCCAGACCTAGTTTTTCTCCCTAGGTCTGGTTTTTAGAATGCTGGTAATAAACTAAGCCTGATTTATTATATGACCATCCTGTATGGGAAAAGGCTGTAACTTTGGATATCTTTGGTCAACCTTAAGAGATATAGCAGGGGTTCGGATGTGGCTCGGGTGGTTGGGCATCTGTCTCCTATATGGAGGAACCTGGGTTCAACCCTCAGGTCTGCCTGGTAAAAATTAAAAAAAAATATAGAAGGTGCGTGGGCCACCAGGCCCTGCGCGAGTGTGCCACCCGGCCCCACGAGCGGGTGAGCTGTCAGGCCCCATCCGCAGGTGAGCCACCAGGCCCCGTGAGCGAGTGTGCCGCCAGGCCCTGTGAGCGGTTGCACCACCAGGCCTTGTGTGCGGGTGTGCCGCCAGGTCCTGCGAGCGAGTGAGCTGTCAGGCCCCGTCCATGGGTCAGCCGCCAGGCCCTGCGAGTGGGTGAGCCATGAGGCTCCATCTGTGGGTGAGCCGCCAGGCCCCATGTGTGGGTGCACCACCTGGCCCTGTATGTGGGTGAGCTGCCAGGCCCCATGTGCAGGTGCGCTGCCAGGTCCTGCAAGTGGGTGAGCCACCAGGCCCCGTGAGCGGGTGAGCCATGAGGCCCTGTCTGTGGGTGAGCCACCAGGCTCCGCGAGTGGGTGAGCCACCAGGTCCCGTGCGCAGGTGCGCCGCCAGGCCCCGCAAGCCACACAGCAAGATGATGACATAACAGGAGAGTGACACAAGGGAGGGCCAAGACGAGACGCACCAAAAAACCAGGAACTAAGGTGGCGCAGGCAGTAGTAGGACACCTCTCTCCCACATTGGAGGTTCCGAGGATCGAATCCTGTGAGGACAGGAGAAGAGAGGGCGGGAAATGGACACAGAGAGTTGCCCAGCAAATGGACACAGAAACAGCAAAAATGGGTAAAAGTTAATAAATAAATAAATCCTTAAAAAAATGTATAGGGGAGGAAGATTTGGACTATAGTTAGTAGTAATACTTTGACGATGCTCTTCCATGATTTAACAGATGTTTCACAACGGTGCAGGATATTTGTGGGGGGGGGTGATGTGTGGGGGCCCTGTGTGATGTTGTGCATGTTTATTTTGTAAGAACACGATGTTTACTGAACACTTATAGTTTATGTATGTTCATGTATGAGTGATATACTTCAATAAATTGTTTTAAAAAAAAAATTTATTCGGAAGGGTAAGGGGTCCTGAATAGCCAGAAACATCTTAAAAGGTAAAGCGAAGTTGGAGGACTCTCATCTCTGAACTTTAAATCATATTACCAAGCTACAGTGGTAAAAACAGCATGGTACTGTCATAAAGACAGATGCATAGACCAATAGAACTGAATTGATGGTTCAGAAACAGACCCTCACATCTGTGGTCAAGTTATTTTTGACTAGCCTGTCAAACCTACCCAGCTCAGGCAGAACAGTCCATTCAACAAATGGTGCTGAGAAAACTAGATATCCATAGCAGAAGAAGGAAAGAGGGCCCTATCTCACACCTTATTCAAAAATTAAAATGAGTAAAAAACCTAAATATAAAAGCAAGAACCATAAAGCTTCTAGAAGAAAATGTAGGAAAATATCTTTAAGACCTGGTGGTAGGTGGTGGATTCTTAAAGGAGATAAGAGGACTGAGATGGACTACTGATATTGTATGTAGAAGTTTTAATTAGCTTTATTGGAAAAGTGTGGAAATGTACAGAGTTGATGGTAACACATTATAGTGAGTAACAGCTGGTTTATAAATGGGGATGTGGCTGAAAATGGTAGTCTAGGGATGTAAATGCCAATTGACAGAAAGCTAGAGAGTAATCTAGGGACTGAATAGCACAGTAAACCCAGAGGTGGATGAGAATTGTGGTTGATGGTACAGATGCAAGAGTGTCCTTTGTGGGCTAGAGCAGATGTACATCACTATTGCAGGGTAGTGGGATGTGGAGAGGCATGGGAAAAATACAACTGGAGTGACCTATGGACTGTCGTTAACAGTAATAATGTAATATTCTTGAATCTATATCAAAGATGTACTGTGGTGATGAGGGAATATGGAAAAAGTGTGCCAAATGTACACTATGGACCTGGTAATAATTGGATTATATTATCTCATAATCTGTAACAAATGTTCCACCATGGTGTGGTGTGTTGATAGAGGGGTGTTGTTTGGGAATTCTGCACATGTGCATGATTGTTTTGTAAGTTTACAACTTCTGTCATAAAAATATATTTAAAAAATACTAATAGGGTGGGTTGGGGGGAAAATACACCAAATGTAAGATAAGGACTATACTTAGCATTTAAGAGTTTGACAATATTCTTTCATAACTTGTAACAAATGTCTCACAACAATGCAAGGTGCTGGTGAAGGGTTGATGTGTGGGAGCCCTGTATAATATTATGAATGTTTGCTTTGTAAGTTCACAACTTTTGCTATACACTTATTGTTTATGTATGTTCATGTATAAATGATATAAAAATAATAGGGTGGGTTGAGGGAAAATACTTTTGTTAGCAGTAATATTTTGAGGATGCTCTTTAATCATTAGTTAAAAATATTTAACAACAATGCAAGGTATTGGTAGTAGGGTAAGGTATGAGAACCTTGTATGATGTTATGTATATTTGTTTTGTAAGGTCACAACTATTGCTATACACTTATTGTTTATGTATGTTCATATATGAGTGATATACTTCAATAAATTAAAAAAAAAAAAACACTAGAGAGAATCAGCAAAACCAAAAGATGGTTCTTTGAAAAGATAAAATTGACAAACCTTTAGCTAGACTGACAAAGAAGAAAATCAGAAATGAAAAGGGGCCTATTACAATGAATTCCATTGACTATAAGAGGATACTATGAACAACTGTACGCCAGAAAATTAGATAACCTAGATGAAATGGATAAATTATTAGAAACACCAAAGTACCTACCCTGACCCAAGAAGAAATAAAAGGACTCAACAGACCAATTACTAGTAAAGCAATTGAATCAGTCATCAAAAACCTCCAAAACCAGGGGTGTAGATGTAGCTCAGTGGTTGAGCGCCTGCCTCCCAGTTACAAGGTCCTGTGTTCGATTCCAGGTACCTCCTATAAAAAACAAAAACAAAACCTCCCAAACCAGATGGCTTCATGGGGGAATTTTGCCAAACATTCCAAGAAGACTTAGTTCTGCTCTGATTCTTCCAGAAAACTGAAGAGGAGGGAACACTCCCTAATTCATTCTACAAAGTCAACATCACCCTCATACAAAAGCCAGATAAAAATACCACAAGAAAAGAAAAGTGCAGACTGATATCTCTTATTAATATAGATGCAAAAATCCTCAACAAAATACTAGCAAACTGAACCCAACAGCTCATTAAAAGAATTATACACCATGATCAAGTGGATTTATCCCTGGTATGCAAGGGTGAGTAATGTAAGAGAATGCAGTTAAAAACCCCCATGATCTCAATTGATGCAGAAAAGGCATTTGACAAAATCCAGCATCTGTTCTTGATAACACTAGGAATGGAAGGAAACTTCAAAAACACAGTAAAGGGAGTATATGAAAAACCCACAGCTAACAGTCTGCTTAATGGTGAAAGACTGAAAGCTTTCCCTCTCAGATCCAGAACAAGACAAGGATGCCCACTGGTACCGCTGTTATTCAGTATTGTACTGGAAGTTCTTGCCAGAGCAATTAGGCAAGAAAAAGAAATAAAAGGCATCCAAATTGGAAAGAAGGAAATAAAGCTTTCCTTATTGCAGATGACATGATCCTATATATAGAAAATCCTGAAAAATACACAACAAAGCTCCTAGAGCTAATAAATGAATTCAGCAAAGTGGCAGAGTACAAGATGAATACCCCAAAACCAGGTGTTTTTATATACACGCAATGAACAATTGGAAGAAGAAATCAAGAAAAAAAAGTCCAATTACAATAGCAACTAAAATAATTAAATAGGAATAAATGTAAACAAGGATATAAAGGCCTTGTGCACAGAAGACTACAAAACATTGCTAAAAGAAATCAAAGAAGACCTAAATAAATGAAAGGATGTTCCATGTTCATGGATTGGAAGACTAAATATTCTTAAGATGTCCAGTCTACCCAAAGCGATTTATAGATTCAATTCAATCTCAAGATTCCAACAACCTTCTTTGCAGAAATGGAAAAGCCAATCATTAATTTATATGGAAGGGTAACGGGCCTAGAATAGCCAAAACCATCTTGAAAAAGAAGAATGAAGATGGAGGACTCACACTTCCTGACCTTAAAACTTATTTCAAAGCCACAATAATCAAAACAGCATGGTATTGGCACAAGGACAGACATAGACCAATGGAATCGAATTGAGAGCTCAGAAATCAACCCTCACATTTATGACTGGTTTTTTTTTTTTTTTTTTTTTCCAGGAGGTACCAGGCATTGAACCTGGGACCTTGTACATGGGAAGCAGGCACTCAAACCACTGAGCTACACCCACTTCGCCAAATGATTTTTTAAAATTTATTTTATTTATTTTTCCCCCCTGCCCGCCATCCCCATTTTTTATGCTCGCTGTCTGCTCTCTCTGTCCATTTGCTGTGTGCTATTTGTGTCTGCTCATCTTCCCTTTAGGAGGCACTGGGAACCAAACCTGGGACCTCCCATGTGATACACGGCAGCTCAATTGCTTGATCCACATCCACTTTGCCACCAACTGATTTTTGACAAGGAGGCAAAGACCACTCAATTGGGAAAGAATAGTCTCTTCAACAAATGGTGCTGGGAAAACTGGGTATCACACCTTATATAAAAATCAACTCAAAATGGATCAAAGCCTTAAATATAAGAGCTAGAACTATCAAACTCCTAGAAGAAAATGTAGGGAAGCTTATGTTAGGCAATGGTTTCTTAGACTTTACACCCAAAGCACAAGCAACAAAGAAGAAATAGATAAATGGGAACTCATCAAAATGAAAAACTTCTGTGATTCAAACAACAGTCTACAGAATGGGAGAAAATATTTGGGAACCACATATCTGATAAAGGTTTAATATCCAGAATAATAAAGAAATTCTTCGATTTAACAACAAAAAGACAAACAACCCAATTTAAAAATGAGCAAAAAGACTTGGAGAGAGGCCTCGTCAAAGAAGATGTACAAATAGCCAGAAAGTACATGAAAAGATGCTCAACATCATTAGCCGTCAGGGAAATGCAAATCAAAACCACAAGGAGACACCATTTCACACCCATTAGAATGGCTCCTGTTAATAAAACAGAAAAGTACCAAGTGGTGTAGAAGAGGATACAGAGAAATAGGGACACTAATTCATTGCTGGTGGCAATGTAAAAGGGTGCAGCCACTTTGGAAGACAGTTTGGTGGTTCCTTAGAAAGTTAAGTATAGAATTACCATATGACCCAGCAATCCCACTACTAGGTATATACCCAAAAGAATTGAAAGCAGGGATCCAAACAGATATTTGCATGCTGATGTCCATTGTGGCCTTATTCACAGTTGCCCAAAGATGGAAGCAGTCCAAGTGTCCATCAGCAGATGAGTGGATAAACAAAACGTGGTGTATAGCATTCAATGGAATATAGCAATGAAGTTCTGATACATGCAGCAACACTGACCTGAAAGACATCATGTTGAGTGAAATAAGCCAGACACAAAAGGGCAAATACTGTCTATCTCTCTGATATGAAATAAGTAGAATAAGCAAACTCATAGAGTCAGAATCTAGAATGTTGTTTACCAGGGGACGAGGTGGGGTTAGAGAATGGGAAGTTAAGGCTTAAAATGTACAGGTTTCCTATTTGGAATGATGGATGGTAGCACAACTTTATGAATGCAATTAGCAGCACTGAAATATATATATCTGAGTGTAGTTAAAAGGGGAAATGTTAGATTGTATATATGACAGAATAAAAAAAAAAATTCCATGGAATTACACTGCACAACAGTGAATCCTAAGTTAAACTATGGACTAGAGTTAATAATACAATTATAAAAGTTTGCTTTCATCAGTTGTCACACATGTTCCACAGCAATGCAAGGTGTTATTAATAGGGTGATATATGGGAATCATGTATTTTATGCATGGTTGTTCTGTAAATCCACTACTTCTCCTATAAAGAAAAAAGTAAAAAACCATGGAGGGTAGCATTTGAAGAATGTAGTACATAAAATTTATAGGAAAAAAGTAGTAATGAAACATTTTTTCAAATTTAAAATAAAAGTAATGCTGATCCCTGTGTATGTATATATATTTAAATTTTCAAATCTTTTTTCTTTCTTTCCATTTCCCCAGTCTGTTCATTACCAACAGAGGTAAGTCCTTTTAAAATTCTCTTTTTTAACTTCTGCAGTTGAGGTCATTTCTTGATTTTTTGAAAAACAAATCAATTTTATTGATACATATTAATAAAGCATACAATTCATCCAAAGTGTACAATCAGTGGTTTTTGGTATAATCATGTAGTTATGCATTCATCACTTCAATTACTATTAGAGCATTTTCGTTATTACAATAATAATAATAAAAAGCAGACAAATGAACAAGAAAATTCTTCACCTCTCAATCTGTATTGCCCCTGCTGTACATAGCTGCTATTTCTGGCTATTCTTGCACAATTATTTATTTATTAAGCACTTTCATTCTTGATTTTAAAGCTAGCTTGAGAACTTCTTTTCTCCTATTTTCATTTTCTATCATTCAATAGTAGAGTTTCAACCTTTTCTAGAGAACTTTGATTTGGAATAATTTTATGGCTTTATAAATTATTTTCTTTAGACTTTGAGTCATACATGTAAACCTTTTGCACTTGGTTATACAGTTTGGATTTTGGCATGGAACTCATGAATAGCCAGCCAACTAACAAACCTAAAAGCCAAAATTTACATCACCAAGCAGAGGAAAGAAAGAGCATAAATTATATTTAAGACTTTTTGTTAATAAACTTCTAAATCAGGTTCTGTGGGCAAGCCATGAAAATAATGAGGGACCTATGTGCCCAAAGCAAGAAGTAGACATACTTGTTTTTGTTTGCTCCTTTTTCTAATGTTCTTTCTGTTTGATGGAGAGAAAATAAATTACTACAGTGAGGAGGTAACTGATTCTTTTTAATTTCTAATTTCTTATGCTATATTTCCTGTTCAAATACAGATTTCCTACATACAGATAAGAAGTCAGATAGGGATAGTTTCAATATTTTTATAGGGAATGATTTTAATTAAAATGAATTCTTTTGTGACTCTTCAAAAATTTGTTCTTTTTTTTTTCCCCAGTACTGTGAATATATGCCCGATGTTGCTAAATGTAGGCAATGGTTAGAGAAGAATTTTCCAAATGAATTTGCAAAACTTACTGTAGGTAAGAATGTTTTTTTTCTGTCATCAAAGCTTACATACCTGAAACAAATACACATGATACTGTTTTAAAGGTATGAAAATATTCCTTTAATAGGATAATACAAAATTAAATTTATTTCTGTTAACTTTAAACTGTTAAGTTCTCGGGCTAAAATTCCTTATGTAGAATCATACACTGTTTGATGTGTCATATCTCTGAGACAGGATTGGTCTAAGTGTCAGCTTTCTTACATTAAGAAGAGTAAATAATTTAGGGGTAAAAAATATATTTATGTAGCAAATTATTTTTTATGAGCCTAGTACATGCTACACACTGTTTTAGGTACCGAGGATTAAAGTAGTAAACAAAAGATCCCCATATGTTATGGAAATGACGTTCTAGAAGGAGAGGCAAACAAAATACCACGTGTAAGTAGTGATAAAGTGGGGAAAGGGAAGATAGGAAGCGTTGGGGAGGCAATTTGGAATTTTGTATAGAATGGTCAGGGAACATTTTGCTGAGAAGATGGCACTTGAATAAAGACTTAAAGGAAGTGAGGGGTGTTCTAGGGGAAGAGCAGTCCAGTCACTGGGCACAGCCAATGCAAAGGCCCTGAGACAGAAGCCTGAGGAGGCCTTTGTTTCTGGACCTGATTGAAGGAAGGGAGGATTTGAAGTCAGAGAGGTAATGGAGGACCACATCTTTGAAGGCCTTGTAGGCCATTGTAAAGTCTTGGCTTTTCCACTGAGCAAGATGAGGAGCTATTGGACAGTTGTGAGTAAAAGAATGAGAAGGTCTGACTTTTGCTTCAGCAGCCTCACTTTGGCTGCTGTGTTAAAAATAGACTGAAAACAAACAAACAAACAAACAAAAAACAGAAAAAAAGAGGGGCCTAGGCAGAAAAGCAGGGGGACCAGATAGGAGGTTGTTGCCAGTAATCGGTTAAGAGATGATGCCTTGGACCAGAGTGGTAGCAATGGAGGTGGTGAAAAGTGGTCAAATTCTTGATATACATTGAAGCTCAAGCTAACAGGATTTTTGGTGCGTTGGATATGGAATGTGAGAAAAAGAGGCATCTAGGGTTTTGACCCAAGCCCTAGGAGGAATGGCCATTGCCTGAGGTGGAAAGACCGAAGGAAGAACAAATTTCCTTAATTTGTTCAAACTGATGGCTTCTCCTACAAGATTGGTTGAAATGAAGATGGTAACGGAAGAAGGGAAAAGTAGGACTTTTTGCCAGGAAAAGTCCTACTCAAATACACCCAATATTTATTGCCTCATTATTTGTTGCTTTGATTTTCAGATTGTTTCCATGAAGCACAAACCCTGAAACTTGAAAGGGGCTTTTTTGGATAGTACTTACTCAGTCACTGTTGGATAAGAACTCTCAAGTCTTGTATTGTAGTCAGTCTGCATGGTCTGCCCTGAATATGACCTGACTAGGACATGATCGTGACTTTAGGGGAAAGAAGCTCTTCTCATCCAGGGTCAGACTTCCTGTTAACAAGATTAGTATCTTTATATGGTAAAGATTCCTGCTGAACCTAATTGTCTTATGGTTCCTTTCACATGGCTAAAATAACTTGTAATCTTCACATATCAGAAACTGTTGGGACACTTGGCATAATGACTTTTCAGAATTAGACTTGACTCATTTGCTCATAAGCATCATATTAATTGTTGGTGAAATGCCTTATTGCTGTATAAGGTTGTTCAAAGGGTGATTTATATTTTTAACAACAGTATGAAATAATGTTAATGCTGTTGGATTTCATTTTTACATCTAGAAAATTCACCCAAACAAGAAGCTGGAATTAGCGAGGGTCAAGGAACCACAGGGGAAGAGGAAGAGAAGAAAAAACAAAAGAGAGGTAAGACCTAAGTCCATGTTTTGATTTGTACAAACAACACTTCCCTTTGATAGAAGATATGAGTAATAAAAGGGTTCCCAAAGTGAATAATATCTGCTCGTTATTGTAATTTCACATGTATATCATACAGAGGGATACAAAATCTTATTCTCAGTATAGTGAGTAGATGTGGTATGATTTGGACTCTTATCAGTAGGAATAAAAGCAACCAGCCAGCTTGTATTGTTTTTTTTGGCCCCTGAGAGGGCTCTCTCATCTGTTTGCTCGTTGTTTATGCTCATTGTCTGCTCATTGTATTTTGCTCGTTGTCTGTCTGTTTTTTCTTTAGGAGGCACCAGGAACCAAACCTGGACCCTCCCATGTGGGAAGCAGGTGCTCAACTGCTCAAGCCACATCCGCTCCCTCTTCTTTTTGTTATTTTTGTTTTGTTATTTTTGCTCATTATCTGCTCATTGTTTGCTTATTGTCTTGCTTGTTGCTTTTACTTGTTTGTGGGGTTTTTTTTTGTTTTGTTTTGTTTTGTTTTTGCTTGTTGTCTGCTCGTTGTTTGTTTGTCTTCTTTAGGAGGCACTAGGTACTAAACCTGGACTTCCCATGTGGGAGGCGGGTTCTCAAATGCTTGATTCACATCCGCTTCCCAGCTAACTTGTTTATGACTTCAAAACTTTGTTACCAAACCTACAACTGCTCTCTAATTAAAACAAATGACTTTGTTACCTTGTTGTTAAAATACCTGTATATTCTATTTAATTAGAGCAAATACATTTATGTAAGATTTTATTATCTCCTATTCTCAACTCAGTTGAAAACTGTTTTACAACTGCTGTGATACCTGTCTTTCTGTTCTCTTCTTCTAATACTGATTCATCAACTGGTGCTCTGGATTCTGTCTCTGCCTGCTTTTTCTTTGTTAATTTTTCTCCCCTATGACCAAAATCAGCTTATAGATATTTTCAGGACTTTCCATCTTTAGAAATTCTCACAAAGGCCATGTATGTCTTTACCTTATCCCTCCTTATCCTGCTTTCTATTCTGTTGTTAACTATTCACTCCTCAGTCCATCTTAGCCTGACTGTAATGTCATTGAAAGTCCTCTAGGGAAATGGATATGGCTCAGGCGATTGGGCTCCCATATGCCATATGGGAGGTCCAGGGTTCGATTCCCAGGGCCTCCTGGTGAAAGGCAAGCTGGCCTGAGCGGAGAGTTGGCCCGTGGAGGAGTGCTGGCCTGCGCGGAGAGTTGGCGCAGCAAGATGACGCAACCAAAAGAGACACAGAGAAGAGACAATAAGAGATGCAGCAGACCAGGGAGCTGGGGTGGTGCAACAGATTGAGTGCCTCTCTCCCACTCTGGAGGGTCCCGGGATCGGTTCCCGGTGCTGCCTAAAGAGAAGACAAGCACAGAAGAATACACAGAGCAGACAGCAAGTGCAAAACAGCAAGGAGGAGAGGGGGAGAAATAAATATTCTCTTTAGAAGGCACCAGGAACCGAACCTGGGACCTCCCACGTGGTAGGCAGAATCCCAATCGCTTGAGCCACATCTGCTTCTTGACCACTCCCTTCTTGAATTGTGGTACTTCCTTGGTTTCTATGACACTCCTCTTTTCTTTTTCTCCTATCACTCCTTGATCTCCTGTGCAAACTTCTCGTCTTCCTTCCCTCCTTTAAAAGTTGGTGTTTCCAAGATTCTGTCCTTGGACCTCTTAACTTCTCATTCTGCATATTCTCCCTGAATGTTTTTCTATTGTTTGCTATCACTCTTCACTTAGATTCCCAAATCTGTATGTCTAGACCTGGACCGGGAGTGTGCATTGTCCCACGGGCATCTCAAACTCTGCACTTCCACCATTAAACTTATTAGTTCCCAAATCTACTCATTTTATTTTTGCCATTTTGGTTAATGACAATGCAGTTTATCCAGTTGTTTTAAGTCAGAAACTGAGAACCATCTTAGGTTCTGTCTCCACCCTTTTAATAAGCTGTAAGTTCTGTTATTTCTCCTCTTTACTCTCTTTATCTTGTGCCTAGTACCATTACTGGTGCCACTGCCTCAGTTTAGGTTGCACCTAATTTATCCCTGAGCTAAGAGTAGCCTTACCTTTCACAGATCTACCCATCACACTGTAGTTGGAATGATCTTGATAAAACAATAAATTTGATTATTTCACTCAAGTATGGCTTCTCATCCACAATATAAAGTCCAGATGCCACGCTTGATGTACTAGTCCGTTAATGACTGTTATGTGATCTTCTGCCTTTTTAGCTTCATTTGCTACATATCCATAAGCATCTTTCTATCAAGACAAATGTAGTTCCCAAATATAATGCCTTTTCTCATCTCTGCTTGTTCTCTTTCCTTGGAATGTCCTTTCTTACACATCTTCAGCCATTCTTTCTTCACCTGGACAAGTCCTTATCCTTCAAGACCCAGTGTAGGCCCCAAAACTGGGCCTTTGGGGATAACCAGAAATGTAGAGGAAAAAACTTTACCATGAGAGTTAGGCAGAACTTGTATTTGCTATGTCTGTAGAGGTAGGAGCCAAGGTCAGTCTAAAGCACCCCAGACCTGACTCCCTGAGCTGCAGTTTCACTCTTAAATACCTAGGTTTCTACTTAGCATTTGCTTTGATTATGCATAAGCTTTTATGCATATGGATGAACACACATAGCTAATTATATAATTATATGATTAGTATGTTCAGGTAATCACACTTGCACATACATTGCATGATCAAAAAAGGAGCAGATAATTCCACCTCAGGGTGGGAATTTTACTAAGTTAATTAAGCAAGTTGAAGTGAGGGCAGCCAGGGGAAGCTGGTTTTCGTACTTCATTGCTTCAACGGGTTATTCTTGACCACAAGAAATGGAATCTACAACCAAAGGAGGATTGCATCCCATTACTTCTAATTTACATATAATTCTTTGCTTTGTATCCTAGCAACAGGGAACAAACAAGTTACTTTCAGGTATTTGGTCACCCTACATTTATCACCAACTCTCATGTCACTTCCTCTAGGAACCCTTTTCTGTCCTCTGGAAGCAAAATAAGCCATTCCTCTGCAGCGCTATGGCAGTGCCTTATTCGTGCATGCTATTATAGAATATATCAGGTTGCTGTAATTGTGTGAGTCCTTGGAGGGCAAGAGACTATGTTCTGTTCATCTTTGTGTCCTCAGCCCTTAGCAGTCGTTGGCGCATAGCAGATACTTAATAAGTGTTTATTGTGCGAATAGTCCGTATATTTATTAATTTTGTATTAGAGAAAATAAACCTTTAAAATTAATATTTGGTACCTTTTGAAAATTAACAAATTTGAAGACATTATTCTGTAGTTATGTTTAAAATGAGAAAATTAATGCTGAGTTCTTTCTTAATAAATAAAGGTGGAAGGGGTCAAATAAAACAAAAAAAGAAGACTGTACCACAAAAGGTTACGATAGCCAAAATTCCCAGAGCAAAGAAGAAATATGTAACGAGAGTCTGTGGCCTTGCAACTTTTGGTGAGTTCAGGCTTAAGTACATTTAAAATATGAAAGTGTTTACTATATTCTTTCTTTTAAATCGTGTGTCATGAAAACTTTATAAGTATCTTTTGCTAAGAAGATATAAAATAAAATTTGGTGTTTTAAACGATAGCTTCAAAATCAAATTTTAGAGAAATTAAAAAATCTTTTGCAGAGGGGACTGGTATAAAACTCTTTCCTTCCTGGAATTCCTGTTTGGGCACGTTTTATGTAGGATGAGGAGGGCTGGCTAGGATTCCCTTTGAAGCCTACCAATGCTGCTCCTCTGTCCTCTGCAGGCTTGGTGGCAGAGGGTTGCAAATGCCTCGTCCCCTCTGGGAATGACAGTAGAGGGTGAGGGAAGGCGGGTAGCAGCAGAATATCCTGCTTCAGAGCCCCTTCAGTCCCTGGAGGCCTTGAATGAATAGTGACACTGGGGTGAAAATGTAAACCAAGGTCCCTTCGTGTGGCAACACAGATTGAAAAACAATCACTGGACCACATTATAAATATTAAGGTTTGTTTCTCTGCTGTACATTTTTCTTTTGTAAAAGGGTGCAAATGGAAGAATTTCATTCCCCCTTTGAAATGTATATGTATATATGTTTTTGGATTTATTTTGGTTTTACTATATGAATCATGGATAATATGGGTGATAGTATTTTTATGTCTGAGGTGTTATTTGACCTTGAAAATGTAAGTTGAATTGTTAAGACCACTTGCTCTGGTAGTTAATTCTTGTTCTGAAAGGCATATGAAACCCATTAAAGCAGTGCTTGAGAGAAGAAAGATAAGAGAAGATACTGTTTTATGAATATAAATGGCAGATTAAATTTCAAAATGGAAAAATTTTGGACATGCAATTCCAACTATAGTCTTGCTCTTTCTTTTTTGAAAAAACAGAAATTGATCTTAAAGAAGCACAAAGGTTTTTTGCTCAAAAATTTTCCTGTGGTGCCTCAGTAACAGGGGAGGATGAAATCATCATTCAGGGCGACTTCACAGATGACATAATTGATGTCATTCAGGAGAAATGGCCAGAGGTGAGTATATGGAACTTGTGCATCCATAGAAATAAGTTTATAAAGCAAGTTACTTCCATATTTTCTCATCTGATACCATAACTCATGAAATATAATTATTTGTGTTTAATAGGTGGATGATGACAGCATTGAAGATCTTGGAGAAGTAAAGAAGTGATTTTGAAAACTTGTCTGTATTTAATGATCTGGAACTGAGAGTTTATCAATATGGCCAAAGGGAGGGAGGCCTTTTTAAAACATATATTTATCCTACAGTGAAACTGTAGACTACCCTTGTCCTTGGCATATTTTCACTGTTCTATACAAGGCTGCTTGTTTTTTTATTGCCAAAGTCTAATAAACAGGGGAGACTGTCATGCTTATGCATGAAATAGAGCATAGTCAAATAAAAAATTTTGATCATTTGGTATTTTCTCTTTCTGTCTTTTTAACTTTTGGGAAGACACTGTAGATGTTTTGTGGGAAGCATTTCTGTTGATTATTTTACTGCTTTAAAGCTGAGTAATTTTTAAAAAGAATTTGAATTTGGCTTCCTCACCTGTAATATCCGTCTCCTTGATTTGAGATGGGTGAGACTCTAATAGATTTGTGGTTAAATTTGCTTCGTTGTTAGCAACAAAATCCACTTTGTGGGCATATTAATATACTATTGGTAGAAGTTGTTCAAACTCTTCTGGAGATTATTTGGTGAAGTATATTAAACGCCATAAAACTGCACTATTCGACTTAGTAAGCCACTTCTTTGATGTTATCCTAAAGAAATAATCAGTCTTGCATAAAACTTACAGTTGAGGATGTTCATCATAACGTTATTCATAATATCAAAAAACTGTAAATTATATAAATGAACAGGTGGTGAATAAAGGACATGATGGTGCATATATGGTAAATATTCATATATTTAAAAATAATATTTTCCAAGAAAACTTGGAAATATATTTGGATAATGTTAAGTAGAGGGCAGACCCCAAACTCATTTTATACATTCATTATTACCGTTTTGAGTGGAAGATCAGAGAGACTGAGAGTTCTTCTGGCATAAATTACGTGAATAAAATTTTGCTAACCAATTAAAAATATTTTACACCCATGCTCAATAATATAATCCAGGAAATAGCAGTTGAAACATGTTTTTCTCATAAGGGAAACAGTTACAGTGAATTCTAATTAGTGCATAAAATGAATTTATGCTTTTAGAAGGTCTGAAGTCAGGTACTACAAGTGAAAAGAAGAATTGAGGTATAGACATCTTGGAGAAATTTGGAACCCATGAAACCATTGTTTATTGCCCTGCAAATTGCAATAATGAATGAATGAGTGTTGTTTTTTTTTAATTAAATCTTAGGAAAAAAGTATAATAAAGATGTAAGTTAGGAAAATGAAATTCTGCATTAACTGAGTTTTACTAAATAGGATTATCTATCAAACCATTTGGTATGTGTTATGTATGTATTCTCTGGTGCTGGAAGTTGTCTTTGGCTGTGTCAACACATGTGACTCCATGTAAAGATTCTTAATGTTCACAGTTCTTGGCAAATGCAGTTTCAGTCCATACATAGCCAGCAGTGGATGTTACTGCAGGGAAATGCAGGATTAAAATTATCCTTCTCTATAACATATGTGTGAATCCTTTTCTTTGACCTGAAATTTAAAATGCAACCTAGTTTAATCTCTGCTTAAAGTGTAATAATAGTTTGAGGATTGACTTTTTTAATACTTTTTTATAAAAGATTTATTAATTTAACTTATTTATTTCTACCCACCCCCCACGCCTCATTGTTTGAGTACGCTGTCTGCTCTCTGTGTCTGTTTGTTGTGTGCTCTCTATGTCTCCTAGTCTTCTTTTCAGGATGCACCAGGAACTGAACTGGGGACCTTCCATGTAGGAGGGAGGCGCCTAATTGCTTGAACCACCTCTGCTCCCTGCTTGTGGTCTCTCATTGTGTTTCCTTGTTGTGTCATCTCATGGGATCATCTTGTTGTGTCAGCTCACTGTGCCAGCTCACTGTCTTGCTCGTCTTCTTTAGGTGGCACTGGGAACCAAACCAGGGACCTCCTATGTGGTAGGCAGCTGCCCAACTGCTTAAGCCACATCCGCTTCCCAAGGATTGACTTTAATTCCTATATTCTCTTCGGTTCATGTGCGTATTATGTAAATGTTTTCACAGTCTAGTATTTTTAGCAAAAAGAAAACCAACCTTTAAATAACTTTATCTCAAAGTATGTATAGAATTTGCTGTGATTAAGCTGGCGACTTAAAATGCAAAGTTTTGATATGTAGTATTTTATTTTTTAAAAATGGATCCTGACAATAATTAATTTTATTATCCTTTTTTAGTTATTACATAAAAGCCTTAGTAAGTCTGCCTTTGCTTAAGATATAAACTGAAGTAGCTTCCTTGCTCTTAGAAAGTTGAAAAATTATTATTTTAAAGATGAATTCTACCTTTTAGGTCATGTCTTAGTTATTTACTAAATTCCTATATCTAGGAAATAAGGTAGGGAGACTGAAATGAGTCCATTCAAGTCTTCAATTTGGACTAGACTCTGTGATATAAAATCAGATGCAGGGCAGTGGATGTAGCTCAGTGGTTGAGTGCCTGCTTCCTATGTACAAGGTCCTGGGTTCAATTCCCGGTACCTCCACACACACACACACAAAAAAATCAGATGTAACAACACTTGCAACTAACTTTTTTTTTGGTGGGTGGGGTGGGAGTTTCTTTTTTTTTTAAATCACTTTCATTGATGACATATTAAAGCATACAATTCATCCAAAATGTACAGTCAGTGGTATTTGGTATAATCACATAGTTGTGCATTCATCACTTTAATCATTATTAGAGCATTTTCATTATTTCAATAATAATAATAATAAACAAGAAAAATTTTCGTCTCTCAATCTGTTTTCCCTGTTGTACATAGCTGCTGTTTCTGGCACTTTTTTTTTCCCAGAAGTTTTATTGAGATATATTCACATATCATATGATCTATCCAAAGTGTATAATCAGTGGCTTTTAGTATAATCACAATGTTACGCATTCATCACCACAAAAAATTTTAGAACAATTTCATTACTCCAAAAAGAAAAAGTCCACACCCCTTAACAGTCACCTCTCAATCCCTCAATCCTTCCCCAGCCCTACTCTTATTTCAGCTTTATAGATTGATTTATATATACATTTTATATAAATGGAATCATATGATATTAGTACTTTGTATCTGGTTTCTTTCACTTAGCATAATTTTTTTGTCTGATATTAACATCTTGTATTGACATACATTTGTTCAGTTGCAAAAGAATGCGGTCTTATATATGCATTTTAACCCATATTCATTTTTCACAGGTGGTTTTTACCATGCTATATAGTCCTGTGTTGTATTTTTTAGCTTTCCTTTTAGTAATGTACATAACCTTAGACTTTTCCTTTAAATCACTGTCATACCCACATAATAGTACTGTTAGTATTCATTTCCAAAGATTAACACACATCCGTTTTACCAAATTCTACACAAGTTAACCCTCAGTTTTCCATTCTCTAACCTCGTTCTATTTTCTGGTGACCCATATTTGTTACTAACTCTGTGAGGTTACACAATATATTTAGTACATAGTAGCTCAGTCATACAGTATTTTTCCTTTTGTGTCTAGCTTGCTTTACTCAACATAATGTTTTCCAGGTTCAACCATGTTGTTATATGCTTTATGACTTCATTTCTTCTTACAGTTGCATGGTATTCCATTGTGTGTGGTATATGTTACAGTTTGTTTATCCATTCATAGGTTGATGGACACCTGGGTGGTTGCTGTCATTTGGCAATTGTGAATAATGCCACTACGAACATCATTGTGCAAATATCCATTCGTGTCACTGTTTTCAGTTCTTCGGGGTATATAACCAGTAGTGGTTTTGCTGGGTGTATTAGTCAGCCAAGGGGGTGCTAATGCAAAATACCAGAAATCAGTTGGCTTTCATAAAGGGTATTTATTTGGGGTAGAAGCCCACAGTTACCAGGCCATAAAGCATAAGTATTTCCTTCACCAAAGTCTGTTGCCAGTGTTGGAGCAAAAGAGCTGCCGACGTTCAGGCTTCATGGGTTCCTCTCCTCCCAGGCTTCCCTTTCTCTCTGGGCTTAGCTCCTCTCTTTCCTCCACAAGGTCAGCTATAGACTATGAGGCTCTCTAGGCTTTGCCTCTCTCCACAAGGCCAGCTGTAAACGAGCGAACAGCTCGTCTCTTTTCCCGGGGCCTTCTCTCCTTCCTCATGACCAAGCTCCACTGTGTGCTTACTTCTCCGGGCTCCAGCATTAAAACTCAGCATCAGCACTCCAACATCAAAACTCCAACTCTGTCCTTTGCCATGTCTTTTTTTTTTTCATTGTTGTAAAACATTTATTTTAAATTATGAAAGAACTTCATCAAAGTATTACTAACTATAGTTCATATCTTACATTTGGTGTCTTTTCCCCTCAAACCTCCCTATTATATTTTTTTGTTCATAAACCATGCAGTTTATCCAAGTATACAATCAATGGCATTTTGTATAATCACAGAATTGTGCATTCATCACTTCAATCAATAGTGGAACATCTTCATTACTACAAAAAAAGAAAACAACAACAAAAAATCCACTATCATTCCCATATGTTTTGCACTACTAATTACAAATTACAAAATTGCCATGTTTTTTATCTTTGAGACCCACCCACCAAGGGGTGGGGCTCAACACTCCGCTGACCTGGCCTAATCAAAACCTTAATCATAACTTAATTATTCCCAGATTAACAGACCAGTTTACAAGCATAATCCAATATCTATTTTTGGAGTTCATAACTATATTAAACTGCTACACTGGGTCACATGGCAAATCTATATTCAACTTCTTTAGGAACTGCCAAACAGTCCTCCACAGTGGCTGTACCATTCTACATTCCCACTAATAGTAAATAAGCGCTCCTGTCTCTCCACATCCCTGTTGGTTACATCGTCTGCTGATTGCATTGTCTGCCCCTTGTGACGTCTGCACATTGCTGTGTCTGCTCGTTGTGGCGGTTGCGGTGTCTGCTTGTTGCGACATCTGTGGCATCTTCTGGTTGTGGTGTTTACTTGTCTTCTTTAGGAGGCACTGGGAACCAAACCTGGGCTTCCCATGTGGTAGACAGGAGCTCAATTGTTTGAGCCACATCTGCTTCCGCTCAATGTCTTCTTGATGTCCTTGATTTCTTTAGCCATATTTTCTTTCAACTCATTAATTTGATTTTGGAAATTTATGTGAAACTTGTTGATTATTTGTCTGAAATCCTGTATCACATCTGGGGCTTTGATATATTCCTTTGCTTGGGCCATGTCTTCCATTTTCTTAGTGTGGCTTGTAATTTTTTGCTGATGTCTAGGCATCTGATTATGATGGTGAGTTTACTCAGATACTCAATTTCTCCCTCTTCCTAGAGATTTAGTGGCTGGAGGCTGTGTGCTACTGCTGTTCTTTGATTCTTTGTTCAACAAGTTTTAGGATTGTCCCTGTTGTTCATATCTGGGCCTTGGACCCAGTAATGGGTTGCAGACCCACTTCCAAGAGCCTTGGGGATGGAGGCTGCCTGTAAAGGCAGGAAAAAGCCTCTCTTATTTACTTTTAATTTCCTCATGTGCACTTCCTTGGTCTGCCAGCAGCTGGTGCTCTTTAGCAGCCCTCTCAGTTCAAAGCCTGGTCTGAGTGTGTTCACTGCAACATGGCCTGGATTCAGACTTTCTCAGAGGCAGTTCTCCAACCTTGGCTGGCAGTCCCCTCCTTTTCCCCAGTAGGAACTAATTCCACTCCCCCTTTGGGACCTCAACAACCAGTCCTGGTTGGGAGAGGATTGTATCTCTTTAACCCTGTGCGGGTTCCCAAGGCAAACAGTGGTGTGGCCCCACCTGAACTGGAAGGGCTCTTGGGACACAGCAGGCCAATTTGTGAGTCAAAAGCTGAGTCAGTCTTAGGCTGTGTCCCTCTCTCTCCCCTCTCCTGGGGAGGTGGGTCCCTGGCGCATCCTTTGTCTGTAGCTGCAGGCCCCAAGGTCTGAGAATACAAAAGTGTATTGTAGGGGAGGGTGCCAGTAGTAGCAGCTGCAGATTTTAACTTACAGTTTTGCTTAAAAGTTTTGTTTCCTTTGTCCCTCTCTCTTCTGGAGAGTGTCCAGCCTTCCCCTGGTGTCCTAAACCCTAGAACTTTTTTTTTCCAGGCTGTTTCTGCCTGTCCTCTAGCTATTTTTCTGGGAGAGAAGAGTGTCCTGTTTCTCTAGTCTGTCATCTTCCCAGAAGTCTGCGCAACTAATTTTTTTTTTTTTTTTAATATGTCTTCTCTTTCATGAGTTTTTGGTTTTGTTACCGGATTTAGTCTAGGTTCTTGACTTATGCTGCAGAAATGAATTTCAGAGCACGTCAGGTGAGTGAGGCCAGCAATTTATTAAGGTAGGGAGAGAAGAGAAATGGGAGAAAATAGCAGATCACGGGTCCCCAGTAGAGGGTAAGGGGCTGAAAAGTGATAGAGAGGGCTGATTTATAGACTACAATTTCCCATTATAGGTTATTAATGCCCAAGTTTTACTTGAGTGTTGGTCCGTGTAGGGGGGACATGAGGAGAGCAGGGCGCAGAAGCCACGAGGGCCCCAAGCATAGCAGCAGGGCACGGAAGCCGCCGGGAGCAGGAGCAGGGGGTGACAGGGGTCAAGAACAGGAGCAGAAGGGGCGATTTGACCTTTGCGCCTGCTTTTTAAACTGTTGATTATTCCACCCCTTTGCTAATGGCATGGGAGGAATCCTAGGTGTTTGCTGTTTTGATTGATTACCCCACCCATCAATCCCCCTGGTAGGGCCAATGATAATGTCCTGGGAGAATTATCTGGAGCTTCTCTTAGCTTCCAGGAGAAATCTCGTGAGGATCTTCCAGCAGCCATCTTGGGGTATTGATGTCCACATGGTCCTTTTGCCAGGTTCCAGATCATTCCCTGTATGAAGCCTGCTTCAGTTTTAAAGTAAACCTTTGAGGTGTGAACTAAAATACTGAGATTTTTGTGTCTGGTTTCTTTCACTTAGCATAATCTTTTTTTTTTTTTTTTTTTTTTTTGCCTGATGACATCCTGTAACATTAGCATACATTCAGTTTCAAAGAAAAACAGTTTTATATATGCAATATTACCCATATTCATATTTCTCATGAGGTTTTACTATGTTCTACAGTCAGTCCCATGTTACATTTTTTAGCTTCCCTTCTAGTAATATATATGACCTTAGAATTTGAAATTTTTGATTTGCAAGTGGTCACAATCTATTAAACATTCAATTTATATTTTCCTTAATAACCATATAAGGTGAACCTCATTTTTGACTTTCTGTACACATACATTTACATGAGTGTTAGGAGTGTGGTTACCTGTGAACAATGGTATTTAAGGGCCTCCTAGAAAAATACCCAGTCTTACCATGAAGAAATCTGAGAAGCATGTGAATTAGAATGCTGCTTCAGTTAGAAAATTGACATTGAACCCACATTCCTTTTTCAAAAAAGTATTTTTTATTTGCTGTTTTTAAGTTTATTTCTGAGTTGCAAAGATTATTTCCCCTCTCCCATGTTTTTATAATGTCCTGTATTCCTCCATTCAATCTTGGCTGCCACAACCAGACAGAAAATGCAAGGACCTTCTTTTTCTTGCATCTGTAGTGGAAACCTCAGCAGCAGACATTAACTGCCCCAGGTCTGTCAGAGATGCATTAATGCACATTCCTTTTTCATCTTTTTCATTCCACCACCAAGAATTGTTGCAAAGTCACCTACTGATACTTAACTAGTCAGAATTTGCTTTCTTGATTTTAAATTCAAAGGCAGTCTTGTTGGTTCTCCTAAACATAAGGTGATCCTGAGGAGGTGTCACCCAAATTAGTAAAGCCTCAAAGCAAGAAATTTTAATTTTGTTTTTCCATTTTCAGATCATCTAGTATAAACACCAGGTCATGTTTTGCTAATTTGTATTCAACCAAAGAAGTAAAATTAAAGTTGAAATACAACTTTCAGAATGTATTTGGTAATTTATCTTGCCCATAATGCTGTCTAATGGGTTAAGTATTAGGGAATGAGCATCCAGGGGTTAAATGTGATAAGCACTGTCTTTTCATAGTCCTATTGGTATGTAACGTCTTGATGAGTCAAAGGAGGAAGAGGACTTTGAAATAACAGGTGAAAAAGCTTAGATTCAAACCAGTGTGGTAAATTTTGTCATGACAAAGTCCCATTATTCTCATTTCTATTCAAGAGGTACATCAAGGGTCACACACACACACACACACACACACACACAAATTCTCTTCATCTTTGATTCTTGGTTTAGAGGTGTCTGCTAGGGTGGCCAGTAACTTAAGTACCAGCGCTGGGCGTCTGCCTCCATTCATTCACTATTCGAGTGCCCCGCACTGCCAGGTATACAAAGCAATGAACAAGACAGATCTCAGAGTAGTGGGGGAAGACTGAAAATAAGTAACTGAGCAACCCAAGAGTCATACACCAACAAGGAAGATCGTGACATAGAGATAGCCTTTAATTTGTTTAATCATTCACTGAGTAC
Source organism: Cabassous unicinctus (assembly GCA_029593785.1). Classification (NCBI taxonomy): domain Eukaryota; kingdom Metazoa; phylum Chordata; class Mammalia; order Cingulata; family Chlamyphoridae; genus Cabassous; species Cabassous unicinctus. The sequence goes on from JAQZBX010025452.1 coordinate 26,611, forward strand.
TGGCAAAAGCGGTTCATGGAGGACTTGATAACTGCTGAAGTTCTAAAACGCGTAATGGATCTTTTAAATTCTCGGAATAAACCATCTGGGAGCCTCTAGACCGGATCTAGGGGAACAAAACGCCGGAGAAATGGGAACCGACGGTTCGCGCCGCCACGAGGTCCCTAAGTGGGCGTCTCGAGCCTCTCAGCCTGGGGTCGCGCTGCCCCAAGGTGTCGCGAGAACCGAAATGACCGCTTCGCGACGCCGTAGGCCCGGGCGGACGCGGCGCGGTCGAGCTGGGGAGGCGGTTTGTGTGGGCTTGCTGGGGCCGGCCGCGGGCACCCGGCTCGCCCCGCCGCTCCTGGCAGGCGCGCCTATGGCGTTTCTAAGGTGACGCTGCCCACACCGACTTTCTACGCGGCGGAGGAAACACCTATGAACCCCTCGGCGACCTTCGTCCCCTGGCGCCAGGTGAGCGGGCGCCTCGGGCTCCCCGGTTCCTTCTTGGCGCGGCTGGGTGCGAGGGAACAGCAAACCCCTTGACAGAACAGTGCATTTGGAACAAAAACCTGGTGATGTTTTTGTTGAAGAACGCGTTCTTCTTTGAAACGATACACGAGTACGTAGAGTAGAAACTGAGGGCCCCCTCCGTTTTCTTCACCTAATGAAACAAAATAGTCCGGGCAGAAAAACCGTAGCCACTACCAGGCGCTCACGTTTTAATGATAACACTTTGCATCTGTGAAGCTGCTTTTCTCTCCGCCACCTGGCTTGGTTTCCTTACCTCACAACTTGGCGAGAGGAGGAGCACTCTTCAGTTTGTTTGTTTTTTTTTTTCGGATAGTCTTTATTTTTTAGAGCAGTTGTAGGTTTACATGAAAATTACGCAAAAATATGGATTTCCTGGATAGCGCACCCTCTCCTCTTTTCCATATTAGAGTTTTGCATTAGTGTGGTACACTTATTACAATTGAACCAGTCTAATTATAATTATATTGTTGAGTCCATAGTTTTCATTCAGGTTCCCTCTTTGTGTTGTAAAGTTCTAGTGGGTGTTTTTTTTTTTTAATTGTAGTAAAATATATAGAACGTTATTTCCAGTATACGATTCAGTGGTGTTAATTACATTCACAATATTGTACTACTATTACCACCATCCATTACCAAAACTTTTCCATCACCCCAAACATTATAACTCCATTTTACCAGAAAGTCCTGAAAATGGAAATGGCAAGATTTTCCAGCTGAGTGATTCTTAGTCTCATCTTGTTTTATTTTCTTTACTATATTTATTAATGAATGATAAGGTACTTGGTTATTGCCTGTTTCCTCTGCTAGAATATAAGCTCTTTGCCTGGTGTGCCCATTGCTGTTTCCTTAGCCATTGGCACTCAGTACATTTGTTGGATGGATGGATGGATGGATGGCTTACCTAGGACTGGAGTTCAAGTCATGTGTGTCACTTGGATCCCCTGACTCCAGATTTTCTTTTCTTTTCAGTAAACTACCATGTATTCAGGTATTAATAAATAACTGTAATCCATTCATTATTATTGCTTATTTTCAAATCTTGTTTTTGAAAATGCAGAAGTGATGTACCTGGGCTGCTGGTGAACTTCTAAACTTTTAAGCTAGAACTCTTAAAAGAACACCTTTACTTCTTTATTTCATAGAAGGGGGACAGTTCCATAATTCAAAATGTGATTTACTGTTCTAAATAAAAACTTAATGTCTGTTGAGTGCTTACTATGTGGCAGGCAGGGTACTAAATGTTGCATATTGTTTTGCTTAATTCTTACAACTCTAAGGAGGTAAGTGTTAGAACTATTTCACAGTGAAAAAACCAAGGCTTAGAGAAGTTAAGTAACTTGTGTAAGATTAAGTAGCTCATTCTATTTAGATTCATACTTACGTCAGACTAACTTCATGGCATTAGACTTCAAAATTATATGTTTGAAATGAATTGTAGGTAATTTTGTTAGATATGAAAATAGTATCATGGTTATGTAAGAAATGTTCATTTTTAGAGATGCATGCCAAAGTTTGTAAGAGTGAAATGGTGTATTTTTTTGTTAACAAAGAATAGAAAACAGAAAATTGAAGCATATGCCACAAAATCTTGCTAATGGTAGACTCCGGATAGAGTATATAAAAATTTATTGTACTGTTCTTATCTTTTTTATATTTTTGAAAAGTTACCTTACAAAATTTGATGTTATTAGTTATGTTGACTTTGGATCTGTCCCCATTTTAAATTGTACTTGGTAGTTTGGGTGTATATAGATGGGTCAGATGTTATAATTATGATAAATATTTAGCACTGTGAAATTTAATCCTCTTTTTGTAGACTGTTAATTCCCATTATTTAAACAGTAATTTTTTTCATGTTTCCTTTTACTTGATTGCTCCAGAATTGCCGGGGCAGGGTAGGGAGATATTTTTGATTGGTACAAGAAATTGACAGCAAAGAAAGGAAAATGCAGAAAAAGGTTTATTTGTGGTTAGGCTGTGAAGGTTTTAAGGCCAAGTCCCACTTTTTAAGAGTGGTGGATGGGGAAGCAGATGTGGCTCAAGTGATTGGGCTCCCGTCTACCATATAGTAGGTCCAGGGCTCAATTCCCAGGGCCTCCTGGTGAAGACAAACTGGCCTGCACAGTGAGTTGGTCCAAGCAGAGAGCTGGCCCACATGGAGTGCTGGTCCTAGTGGAGAGGTGGTGCAGCAAGATGATGCAACAAAGAGACACAGAGGAGAGACAATAAGAGATGCAGCAGACCAGGGAGCTGAGGTGGCACAAGAGATTGAAAGCCTCTCTCACACTCCAGAAGGTCCCAGGATTGGTTTCTGGTGCTGCTTAAAGAGAAGACAAGCAAACACAGAAGAACACACAGTGAATGGACACAGAGAGCAGGCAGCGAGTGTGAAAACAATGGGGCGGG
>JAQZBX010025453.1:0-29521 GCA_029593785.1 Cabassous unicinctus
GTGAGAAAAAGTGGTAGAAATAAGGTAAAAGAGATATGTAGAGACTAAATCACATAAGATTTATAGGCCTTGGTAAGGAGTTTGGATTTTATTCTAAGTGCAAAAGAAAGCCACTGACAACATTTAAGCAGGAGAATAACCATAAATATTTGTTCAAAAAAGCATTATCATATCTGTGTGGAGAATGATTTATAATACAATAAAAATGAAAATAAAGAGACCAGAAAAGTAACCACAGGGATGATCCAGGTACAAAAGGCTCAGAAATGGGGCAGGGGGAATCAGAATAGAAAAGAGGTGGCAGATTCAGAGCATATTGTTAAGATGGCTCCAAAATGCATTCATCAGTTGTAACAAATGTACCACACTAATGAAAGATGTTGTTAATGTGGGAAAGTGTGGGAGAGGTAGGAAGCAGGGCATATGGAAATCCCCTATATTTTTTATCTAACATTTATGCAATCTAAATATCTTTTTAAAAAATAATTTTCAAAAGTATTTTTTTTAAAAGATAGAGGTAAAGAGGTTGCAGTTCTTCTAATGGATTGTGAGGAAAGACAAAAGATGACCCATAGGATTTTCTGTTGAGTCAATGGGAACATCTTGGGGCCATTTACTAGGGAAGGTTTGTAGAGGACCTGGTTGAGAGAAGGCAAATGCTGGGTGATCATGTTTTCCTGTTTTGTTCATGATAGGTTTTGTGTGTCTATCAGGCATACAAATGGAGATGTTAAAACATCTGTTGGATATTTGAGTTTGGATTTAAGTCAACAATATTTAAGGCTATTGGAATGGAGGAGGCTGAGTACAGCAATACTAAAGATAGTTTTTTTTAAAAAGGTGAGGGGGCACTCTTGAAAGTTCCCTCAAATTTAGAGTTTGAAGAAAATTAGAGGTACCAAAAAGAAACTAGAAAGAGCAGCCAGGGATTTGAGTGAAATTAAAGAAGAAATTACAACCCAGAAAGAGACTAATCACCATGTCAAAGGCTGCTGAGGGGTTGTGTAAGATAAGGATTTAAATGTTAGCATAGAATTTGGCTGCATGAAGGTCACAGGTGACCTGGTCATCCTTTTTAAATGGTGTGATAGGGATAAAAGACTTATTGGGATAAATACAGGAGAGGGTTAGAGAGGGTCCTAGAATCATATTGGAGAAATAATGCTTTAAATAAATTGTTTTCTTGATTACTCCTTTTGTTTTTTAACTTGAGTCTTTATAATGTCCACAGCAACCATGGGGCCCTAAAAGTGACTAAAGCATGAAGGATTTCTGTGTGCACTACTGCTAAAGTCATACTGACACTCACTCTGAGCTCCAAATGACATCAAATGTCCATTCACAGTTTCCCAAGCAGCATCCATCAGAAAGCACCATCTCTTCTGATAGCCTCTGCAAGCAGAGAGAGTGGCTGTCTTGCTCAACACTACTACATACCAAACAGAACAGTGTTTATGAGGGTAATTTTTATTAAACTGAATTGGCTACAGGAGAGCAAACTTGTGATATTCCATTTTGCTACCTTGATGCAAAAATTTAAGAGAAATTTACACTATTTTTCCATGGTTTTCATATACCGTACCTACTATTCCTGAAGCACACAAATTTCTACACTAAAATGTCAATTTTCTGAAGCCTTAAGAATTAATTATATAGAATCATTCATTACATCGCAACTACTATCACAAACACTTTCAAACTTCAAGCACATGGCTAGCAGTTGAGATTAACATGGTACTAATGAAGTGGTTCAGAAATAAAATGAGAGAAAAAACAAAACCATTACATGTGAATACCAGAAAATAGTGGAAAAGTAAATATCAGAGGTAAGAAACACTAACAGAATAAGTTGCTACTGGCAAAAATAAATGCTTATAAGACTCAATAATCATCATTTCATTTATTGTACCACAAAAAATTTACAGGGTATGAAGCATGAACCTATAGATTTAGTCCCCCTTACCGAGTCCCTCTGTAATAGAAGAAAAATAAATGGACACATATTATCAGACCTAGCTAAAAAGAAACTGCAGCTTGACTGAGAGGCCTTGCTATTTCCCTTCCCATAATCCAGGAATGTTTCAGGTATGCCATGCCCACTTAAAATTAATATGTGGACTAGCTCAAGATGGAGGAATAATTCCAGATTACAAATGTTAAGTTTTGGGCCCTACAGCATCATCTCAGCAACCTGCAAGATTTCAGGGCTTGGTAGTTCCCATCCTTCTTTTGCTTTTTTTCTTAAAACACTTAAATAATTAAATAGCTTCAAAATAAAGTTCATCTAGTTCTCCTACTACAGTCACTAACAACTCTTTAGCTCTCTTAGATTGCCTTGGGTCAATATATATTGGAAATGTTCTGTGCCACTAGTATGACCTCCACGAGGGCAGAGATCTTTGCCTGCTCTGGGTACTAATTTATCCCAAATGTCTGGAACAGTTCCTGGAATAACAGAAGTGCTCAAATGATGCTGTTCAATCTTGCAAACCCCCAACAAGAGGCAAATTAGTGATTGGGGTGGAGGGGCAAACCTCACTGTAGAAATGTTCTTCTCTTGGTAGGGAGGAGGATTCCTGGTATACCCAGATGTACTATAAACATATTTTCCCACTAAAAGAATATTATTAAAGGTGTTCTGAGTCTCTGATACTTGTGAATCAAATAATTCATGATATGTCAGAAAATTAACATCATTCCTATGGCTCTAAATCAATGTCAGGGAAATTACCATGTAGAATATAATACCTTCACGACTGACCATACCATAATCTTCCAACTATCACATGACCCTGACAACCAAAGGGAAACAGTGTGACTAAACAGTCCAAATAATAATGGCTGGAATTATTACCTTAGCAGCTTGTTTTAAGCCATTTTGAATCTCTGCCATCTTGAGCATCAGAAGCCAACTATTCTGAGAAATAAAAAATCTGAATTTACTTTGTACCAACTGAATAAGCATTCCAGTCTTCTGAACCTCATTCCTAACCTTCTAAGACATGAAATAGTTCTACGAAACAGACAGGAACACAGAAATAACTGCAATGCCAGTATTATTTATTGTTTGTGTTCTGGCAGTCCTGCATGGGTTCCCGTAAACACCTCATCTGACTAGGCCATCACAGCCAAAGTAAAGTTACAGTTAACATTATTCCAAGAGAAATGGAAGTAAAAGAAAATATTCTTTCCTGAATTACATAGACAAATTATTTGTTTATTGTATTGTCCCTCATATCACTGGTTTTATGATATACTCAAAAGCCCGAATGAGCTGTCCTTGAAACAGAACAATTAGTCAATTCAAAAATTTAATTCTGTACATCAAAAATGGTTCACCTATATAATTAAAATTTTTAAATATAAAGGAAACTTGCATGCATAAGAAGTTAATCAATAAGTATGCATTGAATGCTTGCATCATGAACTTACTGAAGAATATATTTTGCAGCTTAAATGCAAATTAGGAGCCTAATTTACATTGATTAAAATGTTTCATATTTGGATTTAGCTTATAAGAAGGCATTCTGGAGTATGTAAGAGATAGATTATTTTCTAATCTTTAGCAATCAATTATAATTGTGGAAGGAAGAAACCCAGTCATATGTAGGATGACTTAATATATCCAGGTTCTTAAATTAAAAAGAAACATTTAAAATATGAAAGTGTGGTGGCTAGCTATTTTTCAATGTGACAATAGCTTTAAATGTAAATAGATGGTATTAGTTGATTAAGATCTCAATTAATGTTTTTAAAAAACTGTCCTATATCACTTTATAAAACATAAAAAGAATCATTCTTTTAAAAACATGTGAATAGTCTCTTTTCAAGCTTTATGAATGGCAACTCTCTTTCCCACTCTGTATTTCATCAACTAAGATTGACCCCAAAATGACCCTACTGTTGTCAATTGTTTCCTTCTTGTCATCTTATTGGGCAAAAAGTAGGAGGGAAATAGAATAGCGTGACTCAAGGTACTAATACCCTTTAATTAGTGTCAGTTATTTATCTTGGGTCTTCACACAAGACCAGCTGAGAGGCCAACTCAACCTACTGCCAAGCAAGACCTGACAGGCACACGGAAAGGTAATCAAATGGAAATGTCCAGAGAGAATGATTCATTTTCATGGTCATTAGCTGGGACGCCACCAAAGTTATTTTAGAAACACATTTTCCTCACTTTATCTTTTATCATTAAACTTGAATAGGTCTTGGCACTGTTATTAATTTCTTACCTAGACCTTAGATTCTGTGGTAGTTTTATAACAGTTATTTTTAACTGTACTTTGTAGTAAATTCAAGAGAAGAACCTGGCTAAATTATAGCACATAATACACTGCAAATGCTAAAGAAGAAGGCATTCAAGGCATTGATCCTATTTCTATAGCCAAAGACATAATGGAGGGTTAACTTCCTGAGAAGAACCTGCAATAATATTCCAGACTGATCTTTTAGTAACTTTCAAATTTTATTTCTAAGCGTCATAACTTAACTTTATGTGTTTAGTATAATTGTTTTAAAACATACTTTTAATATACTCATGAGAGCTCAGTACTTCTACTGCTTCAAATTAGTTCTGTCTTACCAAGTGAAAAGTGGAATGCAAGTACTTTTGGGTTTAAGTAGCTGATATGTATTGTCATACCTCTCTCTGATTTAAGTTTATGCTGTAAAGGAAGGAAGTGCTGCCACTTTTTAGAATGTTTTCCTTTCTTTTTTGCATGTTATAACATTTTGTATGAATTGAAAATGAGTCCATGATACATCATAGAAAGATTATTGTTCAATCTATAATCTTAAAAGGTAACCAGCAAGTGTAGAGTTAAGAAGAAACTCCATCCTCCTCAATGAAACTTGAGTTTGCCATAGGTTGCTTCATTTCATTCCACTTGATCTCTTTTCTACACAATGATATCTTATAGGCTGTTCTGAAGTCAGCTTAGTAGACAGCTTTCCTAGTCATTATTACTTGAGAATCAGAGGCAAATGGAGCCCTACCATGGACTTCAACTCTGTGACTCTTTTATGTAAAACTCAAAGTTTGTACTGACTCAAGTCTATACAATTATGAAAATAACAATGGCTATAACAAGATAGGGTTTGTCTTTACATCACAAGTTTAATATGTACTTAAATGTTAAGTTTTAGGTGTCAGATGAATCTTCCTAAAAATACAATTTAAAAAAAAAATCAAATAGTCCTTATACACTATACCTCTTTAGAAAAGCAAAGCTAATTATTTCTTTAAATATTTCAGTCAAAATATCTGTATTGTCACAACTATATTTTTTTCATAAAGTAGTCAAGTGAATCATACCAATGGTAGTTACTGGTAAAGCAAATCATGAAGAATGCAGCTTCAGAAAGTCTCCCCACACTATCCTACATGCTTCTGTTAGATTGAATTGAAGCACAGAATTTTAGAAAGCACCTGGTTCAAAATTTCATTTCACAGGTAAGAAACTTAAGAACCAGGAAAGAGCAATGACTTGACCAAGTTTACACGTGTAGGGAGAGAATCTAGGCTAGAACTCAGTCCTTCGAAGGAATGTGTAGTCACAACAGATTCTGGTACAAAAATACTGGCTTCTGTCATTCATATAGAATGGTTGTGCTTAACTTTTTCACCTGTCATTTAAGATTTTTTTTTTTCTGCCCTAAACTTTCTTTCCAGTTTTAGGAAGAGGCCTTCTCTTATAGCACTCCCATCAAAATGTCTATGAATATACCCAAGGCTTTCTTGTCTACATGAAAAGCTTCTTGCCCTATTAATCTCTGCATGGGCAAGCCCCACATCTAAGCCATCTCCTGCTCAAAAGACGTTGATTCTCTTAACTGAAAGTATCCATCTATAGGAAACCACTTTTGTGGCATTTCCTACTTTCTTTCCTCTTACAGTGTATGTTGCAACACTCTTCCTAAATTCAAAGCTACTGTCAGGAAGGGCTGGATCAGGATCACTTTGGAATAGAATGTTGTTCCCAGCTGATTCTTAGAATTTGTTAAATGAATGGATGGCTGACCTTGTAATAACACTTTCATTAATATAGGCAGAAATTAAATTCAAAGTTTTTCACTCTGAGTTTAGTTGTCTCAAACTTTTGATAAAATAGATGTTCTAATTGGCTAAATTTGGCTTTTTTTTTTTTAAACAAAGTAAACATTATATGAAATTCACTCTTAAATTATTAGTAACAGATCCTTTCAATTAATGTTTTTGTTTTTGTTTTTATTTTTAGGTGCAATGATGAAGGGCTTTCTCCTGGTTGTGAATATCCTGGCATTAACCCTGCCCTTTTTGGTAAATTAACTCAATCTAATCCACTTGTGTTAAGACTTCAGGAAAATTTTATTTAAGTGCTTGGATTAGGCAAATTTCTAAATGCAGTTTATAGAACAAAATAGCCACATAGTAGCTACATTTCTTTAAAAGTAAATTTATTTTCAAATTTATTTCTATTATAAAAATTAAAGTCATGTTCTTCTGGATATAGTTTTAGTTCCTAGGAGCTAATAAATCTCATTCTATCAAGAAGTACAGAAAACCTTTAAAATTCCCATACTATAGAGAAAATACATTCCAGAGGAAAGAACAATACCAAAATTATTTTTAAATTCTCAAATGTTCTGAATACAATTCATAAGGAATAAATACAGAAGTCAATAGACCAGGATCTGAAATTCTTTTAATTAAATTTTATCTCACCCAGCCTCCAAGCTCTTCAAGGATTAAATCCTCCAAAGAGTAGGAGCTTGGTTAAGCTTTTTCTCCAATTTCAAAGACCTTGACACATCTACCTTTAGATTCCAATCATTGCCTTGAGGTACCAGGGATTGAGCGCAGGATCTCATACAGGGGAAGCAGGAGCTCAGCCACTGAGCTACATCTGCTCCCCAATGAGAGTTGGGGTTTTTTGTTTGTTTGCTTTTGTTTTTAGGAGGTACCAGGGATCAAACCCAGGGCCTCATATGGGAAGCAGGTGCTCAATCACTTGAGCTACATCTGCTCCCCCATTACCTTTTGTTATACCATTCCCCAAAGTCAATGGACTGGCTCCTTTTCAGGTATCCATGTCCACAAACAACTCTGTGGTTTACAGGCATCTTTTTGAATTGCTATGTTTTTAGGCTATTGGACCAAGAAAACAGTTTTGTTTCTTTTAACGTTCTGACTTGTTTCTGTTGTTACTAAGGTATTTGCTGTGTTTTACTTTAATGTTCATTTGTGGGTTCCAGGCACTGATTGCATATTTTATGATATAATCATTGATAGTTTGTTTCTCAACTATAAAAATAGTAAATAAGAAAACTGAGATAAATGGGAAAATAATATGAGATATATGGAATAAGCAAGATACTAAAATGAACATATACCAAGGAATACTTGATTTAGGTTGATATTGTATTAAAGTGGTTAGATATCAGAATTTTTGAGGGGAAGGAGCTGGCAAACTGGATATTGCCCACATTATTTTAAAATTTTAAACTAATAATTTCATACATTTAGAGAAAAACAAGTCTCTGTCTCAACACACTGTGAGGTTTTTTTTCTTAATCCAAATGCCTTATTTTTTATACTTACACCTTATAAAAGGTTTCTAGTCTTTTTATATCCAAGAGGTATGTGTGAAAAGTTCAAAACTAGAACCACTGATTTAAAATATTTAACCTTGTGACCTCTCAAAAATTTGTAAAACCTTTTTGAGTTTGTAAAGCCTTAAATATACATGCCTATGGGAATTATCTCACTCCTGATTCTCTACGCATGATGCATTCCAGAACTAAGGAAAGTGCTATTAAAATAAATGGAAGATTGATAAAACACTATTATTTACTTAACTTTTATATAGCAATGTTTTGCTAGAGGCAAGATTTTAAATCTTCTAAGCCAACCTCAGAAACCATCTTAGTGTGCCAGCAGAAAAAGAAAAAATCTGCTTAATTCTCCTCAAAATTTTAACAGTGCATATTTAGTACAAACTGAATATGTTATTCATATTATTTAATTTCAGCAAATATTGTTTGTAATTTTTGGCACAGAGGTCAAATTATCCCACTTATTTTCAGCAGTGAATTTTTCCCCCTAGGTGATGATCGTTAAAGTCAATTTAGCAATGGAGTTCATTATCATTATTTTAATGAGTATAGTACTGTTGCTTCTTGAGAGATTCATAGGCCTTCTTTACAGATTGAATAATCATAGGAAATGCTTTTCTATTTTAAAATGAAAACAAAGAAAACATGTTTTGTTCTGAATACATAAGACATTTTTTAAACCCTAAAAAATGTAGATTCCACTTTGCTTTCTTTTTTTGCTTAGTTCTTATCATTTCTTCTTTCTCTGAACCTCATCAGGCTGCAGAGATACAAAACCAGGAACAACAAACAGTAAGTTTATTTTAATGTTTTCTATTTGAGTCTTGAACTCCAAAATATAGTCTGCAAAGTTCAATGATAAAGAAATGCCTTCTGTCTAAAATCTAAATAAATATTTTAAACTCCATAAAATTGTCTAATAATCTTTGTCAAATCACCACTTCATCAAGCAATCATATGAATCAATTTCAATGTCCACCTGAAAGATGTGGTTTCATTTTATAGTTAATTCATGTATCATTGATTTTCATGTATGTTTAGCAATACGAGAAAATGCTCTAAGAATTTAGTATTTGAAAAAATGGAAACAAAGGTAAAGCTTTAATATCACTCCTGCTGTTTAAAGATCCTTGTCTGATTTGTCTCTGATTACCTCTCATACATTTTTATTTACTCCCGATATGTTTCCCAAATATGTTTGAATGAATACGTTTAAAAGTGCCTACTTTTATAAGAAGTACTTGCTCTGCAGTGTAATTTTGTGATTTGCTTCTATTCATGTGGAGGGATCTAATAACAAATTTCTGTAACTGCACATAATTAATAGAAGAGAGGAGAATAAAAAAAGAAAATTTCCTAACTGTTTTTTTTGGAGAAAATTGAGCTGAAAAAACCCTGAAGTATAAACCCAGGAATCCCTCCCATTACATTATATTACTACTCTGCTATAGTTTGTTTAGAAAAATACTAATGTGCCCTAGGCTTAATTCTAGATAAATAAAATTTGGAAAACATTAAAAATATTTGGTGAGAAAACATATACCATTTTAGTATGTTAAAGTTCTCAGTGAGCTTTTTCTAACTGTTGTTTATTAATAATACTTATTATAAATACCCCGAATTTATTAAGCACTTTCCATAAATGCCAAGTTCTGGGAAAAGTTGTTTACATTATGGATTAACTCATCTAAAGCTTTTGAAACAAACATAATTTTCAATATTTGTTGAAAATCATGAAGTGGAAGGGAATTCTACAAACCTATATCTTGTGAAATTGTATGGCTGCTTGACTCACTACTTTCAATATTGTACTAACTTGATGTCAAACACTATAACATTATTTCAGAAAATGCTGGTATATGACATCTCTGCATTTCAACCTACAATAATGGCAATCTGCATAATTTATTCTTTTTCTCTTTTCAGTGCCGTGAGAATGATGAAAGATGGTTCTGCCAGAAAGCAGTCCCAATGCATTTTGTGCTGAAAAGCCATCCTCCTTTTGGGCAAAATTACTATCAACCCAGACCAGTTATAACAGTCAATAGTCCATACCCATCTCACTCAAAACCAGTTGCAGTTAGGCCACATGCCCAAATTCTTCAATGGCCAGTTCGGTCAAGTGTCCATCCATCCCCAGTGATACATCACACATACGTATATCCATCATATATCATGGTTCCCACCAAAAAAATTCAGGATAAAGCACCAGTCCCCACTATCAACACCATTGCTATTGCTGAGCCTACACCTATCCCTACCACTAAACCAACAGTGAACACTGTGATCCCTTCAGAAGCTTCCTCAGACTTCATTATCACAAGCACACCTGAGGCTACCCCAGTCCCAGCTACTTCACCTGTGGTCTAAAAACACCAAGGAAACATCAAAGAATATTCACAGGTAAATGAGCAAAAGATACAAGTGAATAATCTAGACAACATGCAAGGATTTATTAATGCAGTCATAAATTTTTAGAGTAGAAAATGATAAAAGATGTGTTATAAGAAGCATAATAAGCTAATTATAATTCTAATTTGGTGGCAATAGATTCTGTTACAACAAGAAATGAAAAATCATTGAAATTTTAAAAATGAAGAAAATTGGGATTTTAAAAATCTTTGATTTTTCCAACAATTGGAACACTTCTAGAATCTACTTATTGCTTTTATCCCATGCCTATTCACACATAAACTAAGATAGCAGAGTCAAATATGTTTTAAACTCTCAGGATTTTTCTTATCTCAAAAATGAATGTTCTTAGAAAATTTTATATATGTATGTAATATGAGATTAAATACACAATAATTATTTAGTGAAAGCTCTTAAATTCTAATTTTAGTATGATGAGAGTGAAAGAAAATGATGTATTTCCCTTGCATTCATTTATTAAAACATCATTTCTGAAAGGATCCATGGAATTAGGCAACACAAATTCCTTCCATCCATAGATAAACCCATAGAAGAATTATGTTTAATTTGAAAAAACATAAATATTCAGAAACTTGAATGTGAAATAATTTTAAGGACTAACCAATCTAACAATGTAATAGCTTATAAAAGGTAAGATAAAATTATTAAATATTAAAACATTGTTAGCCAATATCCTAAGTCCTTATTATGTGATAAGAGTTTTATATAATTATGTGTTGAGTCCTTTAACAATCATATGAGACATATATTGTTAATATCTCTAATTTATGAAGGAAAATAATAGGACTAAGAATGGTAAGCAAATTACCATAACCAGAGTGGCAAAATTGGGAATCAGACTAAATCTGTTTGATTTCAAATAGTGGGGGCTTAATTATTATGCTATATACTTCCATCATGTCTATCTAATTTGCAGTCAAAGAGAGAAAATACTCCATGATTTCCTTAAAACTGGATCTGTACAAATTATGATTATTCAGGTGTTATTTAACAGGACATCTATTAAGAAAAAGGGAATAATAAAGTGGGCAAATTTTTGGCTTATTAAATTTTAGAAAATAAAATGAAAAAATTATTGGGGACAACAGAAAAGCAAGTAATTTAATATGTAGTTATATATTTTATTGATTCAAAATATAATAGTACATGGTTTTTTAGTGGAATAATCATTATTTCATAGCTACATTTATTCAAAAGTCATATTCCTATATTCCTAAATTAAAACTACTGTAAAAAGAAATATTTGAAGGACAGTGTTTTTCTGTAAATATTGGGTGAAGTCTATTATTTTCAGTTCACTCTAAGCCTGCTTTAAATATTTAAATTTACACATTTAATTTGATAAACTCATTGGATACAGACAAAAGAGACAAATCATGGAAGCTAAATAAAAATCTACATATCATAAATGTTAACACATTATGAACTGAATTCCTATATTGTCATTTTTTTTTTATTGTGGGTAAAATCAAATTTTTCACAATACTGTCATTATCTTTATAGGACTTGCTGAAACCAGATGAGTACTTCAAACCCTCTACGTAAGCCACTTGTCTGTCTTTGGTCAAGAAAGAATGTGATTTTCACAGATTTGGCTCCTTTTGCTTCTTCCCTTACATTTTACATTCATGCCACATTTAATTTTTTGATTCTTGCACAATAAAGCCAATTGAATGCAACTGGATCTCTTAACTTGAGATAAATCTGTGAATACGCCTGGGGGATCTTTAAAACCTTAAAATTCCAAGGCAAATTTAGTATGAGTTTGAGTATACAAGTTTATCTGGGGACACAGTTTATGGTTTCCTCAGGTTTTCAAAGTCATGACCAAATACTGATCAATAACTTCTTCTATAAGATGTCCCTGGATAACACTGGAACATGTGAACTTAGAGCTAAGTCTTTGAGACCAGAGAAGAAGCAAGCCATGGTGTTCCAATCCAGAGGACCACAAAGTGACTCTTGGGAGCCATGGGAACTCAAGTGTTAGCATTAAATTTATGTGCCCAAATGTACTGCTAACTCAAGATTATTCCCAAGAACAAATTCTGGGCACAGGCAGACTACAGAGGACCACAACTACAAATACACATAGGTAGCAGAATTATAGGAACTGGCAGAGACTCTAGAGGTGTGTGACTAGGTTCCTCCAGACTGGAAGCCACAGTTCTGCATCTGTCCAAACACGCAAACACACACGTGCACTAGGGAACTTGGAGTTGAAAACCTCCAGTGTAGAAAAATTGATGAATATTCAAATTCCAAAAACATCACATAGCTTTTCACTTAAAAACATAAATACTGCAAATAAAATTAGCAGGTCACTTATATGCTTGCCCCGTATTTCACACATCCTACCGGGAAAAATACAAATTACACAGGCCTCAGTAAGTTCTTACTGGTTACCCATCTAATGCTTTGCTCTAACCTTGAACAAATGGGCTAATAT
This sequence comes from Cabassous unicinctus, assembly GCA_029593785.1. Taxonomy (NCBI): domain Eukaryota; kingdom Metazoa; phylum Chordata; class Mammalia; order Cingulata; family Chlamyphoridae; genus Cabassous; species Cabassous unicinctus. The sequence continues at coordinate 12,479 of JAQZBX010025453.1, forward strand.
TAGGAGTGAAGGCTTTTATCTGCTCTCTCACCAAATGCTAGAATCTGAGAAAAACATATGGTAAGGAGAATGGCATGGCTGGGCATCCTTTGCTATGAACACTAATAATATTACTAAAATATTACAAAATAAAAATGTGAAAGAGGTAAGATTTATTTCAGTTATTTAAAAACATTTATTTATCACCTACATGTACAAGATACTATAAGAAGTGTTGTGGGGATGCAAAATAATAATATTTAACACCAATATGTGATAAACGGTTACATAGCATGTAAAGCACATACTGTAGGTCAGTCAATCTTCTATTTGTTTACATATATTTACTCATGTAATATGTATTCCTGGATGTCATCATCAACATATTATTATTATTATTATTATTATTATTATTATTGCTACTACTACTACTATGAAAGACTGAGAAATGAAGTAATTTTCCCCAGGTAGAGCTGGAATTGAAATCCAAGAGTCTTGCTCTTAATTATGTTAAAATTTCACAAAAGCATTTGCATCCTAGTAAGAGAAATAACATATGAAGCAAAATAATTTTGAAACAAGAAAAACATTCATAAATATTAATATTGGCTCATATTAATTTGATAATATGCTTAATTAAATAACATTAATAATCAGGGGGGTTAAAAACAGAATTTTAAGTTAAACACTTACCTCCTTGATTTGATGCTACCCCATTTTGCATCATTTGGATTAACTAGTTGACGTAGGCTGAATACCTAATATTGCATAGTAAATTCCTCACCTACTATTTATATGTTAATGAAATACATTGATGAGTTTGGATAAATTGACTTTCAGATGCCAGGGGCCATCCAGGTGATCTGCAGATTCACACATAAGTCATTCATTTATCAATTATTTGTTGAATGTCCACTATGTGAATATACTCTGTTCCTTCCCCATTTCTAGGTCTCACAGTCTAATGAGATTTAGAAAAGTATTTCATTACTCAGTCATGAAAAAACAGCCATATCTGAAAGTTCTCTGTTCTCCAGAGTGCAGTTTTGAGTTACATAAGATTTATATAGCACTTTAAAATTTATGAAATGCTTTCACCTATATCAACCTCTTTTCATCTTTACCAATAGCTTCTTGAAGTAATTTGTTATTGATCTTCATTACATATATTGTGAAAATAGCTTCAGAAAGTTTAAACATAATGTAGTGAAAATACAACTGCATTAAAGTTTCAGTCCACCCATTAATTAGCTGTGTGACTTGGGCAATAAGTATAATGGAAACTAACATTTATTGATAACTTATATGTGTTAGGCTTTGTGACTAAGGCTTTACAGATATTACTTTATTTAGTCCATATAGGCTGTCTTAGAAAGTTACTATTATTCTGCTCATATATAGATGAGGGAACTGAGACTCAGAGAAATTAATTTGTCCAAGATCACAAAACTACTAAGTGCTAAAGGTGATCTTTGAACTCTAACAATTCGATCTACCAGTCCTCATTATCTTATTTTGAGGCCATACAACTTTGATCTTATTTATTAGAGTATCCTATGGCAGGTAGGCATTACATAAATGTTCATTCCTTTATCCCTTAATTGACTTTCCCAAGAACATCCATTATCTCTAAGATAAAATCAACTTTTATGATCTCACTAAGTGCCCTTCCCACTTCATCTCCTTCGTTCCATTAGATCCTCATCCAATATACCCCAATGACTCAAAAATTCTTATGACTCCTCTAGCTGCACCATCACCATCATCCAGCAATTTTCTGAAGCTGCTCAGGTCCCATCAATAATTTATATCACATATTCAAAATTTGAAGTCTTGGGTTAAATATCACATCCTTGGTAAAGTTTTTACAAACTCTCAAGATCATGGGCCTCACCAATGTGTTACTGCAGCATCCTGCCCCTACCAACACCTCCCATTCAGTACTCATCAAACTGGATTATACACACTTGCTTGTCCACCTCTCCCACTAGGCTATAAGCTCAATGAGCAATGGGACCATATTCTGTTCACTATTGTCTCTCTAAGATAAGGCCTAATGCAGTGTAAAAACTAAATAAATATTGACTAAGCAAAGGAATAAATGGATTGTTGATAACAGAAGTTGAAATACCCATTTAATTGGATTAAATAACCAAGGCTGTTCTTATCAAAATCCAGAAGTTCAAATAAGAAAATAATAATAATGTTGACCTTAACAGTTAATTATTTATGATGAATCAAGTCTACTAAAGTCAATGATATATTCTTAGGCCAACTTTAAATTCAAAAGAAAATTATGGCAAATCATACTACCAATCATAGCAGTATTAAAATATATAGAGAGAATGTTTTTATACCTTGGTAACATTTTTCAAGGAAAGCTGAACATCAACAGAATAAAAGCCAAATTACTATGCCAATCTTATGTATTATCTTTACTACAATACAGTATTTAGAAGAAAGATATGATGGCATACCCTCTTTATAATCTTCCTAATGTGATACATTGTAGTAGTGACCAAATGCCTGTATTATTGGAATAAAGACTCTAAAGCTACTAGTCAAGGCAGATGAACCAAAACACATTTGATAGATCAAATGTATTCTTTTTATGTATATGTTATTAGAACATACAATACAGAGATATCCCATAAATTCTTGAAGATGTAAACTATTAAAAGTTTCCATAAAATTTGTATTTAGCATTCATATACTATTTTTCCATGCTAAAAATCATTATTTTGACCCATTCATCACAAAATACTTATGACATTGTTGAGATGGTTAAGACGAGGACCTGAATGAATAAAATATTGATATACCTCATGCCATAGAGACAGTAGATTTTAAACTAACCATTTTTTAAAATACAAATAAAAATGTTGTAAGTAGTAAAATTATATTTTCTTTTTTCTAAGTAGAGATGTAATACTGAAACAATGTTTCCATAAGAATAATCCACACAAGCAACTGGATTTGTCAAGAGAGTTGACTTTCTTTTAGTCATTCATTCTTGCCAAGAGTAATTATGTTAAAATTTTCTCAGTCTCTCTGCAATAGGAAATAAGTAGGAGGGACATCGAGAAAGAAGGATCTATTTATTCAGAGGGTGCTCAGTAATTTTCATTTGGACATAGTGACTACTGGAGAACAGCCAGCTTGGTTAAAAGAAGATAAAACCTCATCCGAACACAGCAGAGAAATCTTCTAAGGTATCTAAGGGTTTGGGACATACTTTTTTTTCTTTTAGGCACTGGGCTTTTGACAGTTTTGACATAAGTATAATAGCTAAATAAATGAGTAAATGAAATGATCTTCTGACTTAGACAAATTGAACATGTTTCTAATATTTATGATACTAATTACTGATAGAAACAGACCATACTCGTTTAAAGGCTGGCATCTCATTCGGTTTCACTACCTCTGAAGTTTTATCAAAGTTTATTCCTTTGATCTACTCAAGTTTTATGGCTGGATAGTAGCCATTGATAAAATGGGATTTAAGCACAAAAAAATTTAAGTAAAATTATATTTGTTGACTATTTCTATAACAGGAGTGTTTCATTCTGCCTAAACACCTCCTGGTAATAAAGTAGATACCGACTTCAACATCTGCTTCAAATCTGCCAAGCCTTTATGGAATCATTGGTTATATTATTAATTTAACATCCTGAAAGTATGAATTACAATTTTAAACTAAGAATTACTTTAAAATTACTCTTTACTTAAATAATTGGTTAATTTCTATAAAGAAACTTTAAGCTGTTAAACCCAATTTCTCTAAATTACTCTCTTATATTATCGGACCTTTAAAAGAGGTAACAGAAAGCGCTTAGGTAGCCAGCAAATTATTCAGTGACAGTGTTACTTCCTGAGAAGTCTTAATATCATAATATCTTAAAACAAATGCACATTAGAGTAATGTATTCATCACTGCGCTCTTAAATATGGATTCTCTTTACTCGTTTTTTCCTTGCTAGTGTCCAGGAAGAAAAGATGAAGGTTCTCATCTTGATTATGATCATCTTGAACTTTAGTACATTCTTCTTGATAAGTTTTCAAGGCTGTCCAATAAATAATTTTCTTCTCATTTTGAATCAAAGATAAAGGTGTTCACATCAATTATATGTCGCAAAAAAAAAAATCTTATAGTAAAGGATCATTGTATTTATAATTGGAATAATGCATGCTTTGTGCCTTAAAAACTTTAGCATTAACTTTATTATATCCTGTTCTGTATTTATATTCAAAGTAATTTGTAGCAGATGAAAAACTGATCAAAAATGGTTATTTATTGTTTACTAATGAAACTTTTAAAATATACCCATCGTGACTTGCTACCACACATATTTAATTCTTTGCTTCTATAGTGCTTTATTGTTATTGGTGGTGATGGATTTTTGTTTGTTTGTTTTTACAGACTAGTGAAAGTTTTAAAACTCTTGATCAGCCAGGACAAAAGCCATCAAGATTGAATTCTTATTCTAAAACTGGAAAAATAAAATTATCACATACTCAGCCTGCACTAAGACAAGCCCACATCCAGACACCAGAGCAATCATCAAGCCGGAATTCACTTACTAGGACTCAACCAAAACCATCTATATTGGTTTTACCAAACCAGCCTCCAGCATCTAAATTTTAAAAATCTTCAACTTCCAAGTATACACCCAAGTGCTCTTTATCTTCCCAGGATGCAGCAAAGAGGTCTGCATCTACCAAAAACCAAGTTCTAGCTAACAATATTGCACAAAAGAAGCCTCAACTGAAAACAACTGCAAAAAAACAGAATTCAATTGGCAAGTCTAAAAGCAAACTCAACTTAGGTGACAAGTCTAAATCTCCCCCCAAGACTTCCATAAAAAGAATTAAAACTGCTAACCCTAAACAGAAACAGTCAAAAGTTACCAAGTCTACACCCAAGAAGACAACAACATCACACAACACAGGAAAAAGGTCTTCATTTGCCAATTCTGTGCAAAAATTAGCAAAAAGAAAAGCCCCAGATGTTAAACTTGCTCTTAGACAGACATCATTTTCCCAGGATTCAATAAAGAGCCATCTGATTCCTAAGTCTAAGCAGGCAAAGTCTAGAGTTTCCAAGAATAAAATGAGGAGAATTTCCTCTAAGAGTTCACCAAAAAATTTTTCACACTTCAAGACTACTTACTTCAAAAAGAGTTACAAATGCCAAGTCTTCAGCCAAAAAGAATCAAAGATGTAATTCTGCTACAAGTCAGCATCTGACTTCCAACAGAGTGCAGATGAGACCTTTACTTCCTGTTAACCAGTCTCCAACTCACCCGGCATTACCTCATGTTCCCAAGCTCCATTTATGCAAACCTTATCCACCACCATCTTGTAAAATAAAATCTCATCCATCTCAATTTCAACCTCATACATCTAAATCACGTAATCCTTGTCCACATCAACCAAAAAAGCATCCATCTGAGAATTCTGTAGAAGCAGCTACTACTATCTTTGTTACCATGGCAGCCGCTGCAGGTAATAATGATATCACTACTAGCTTAGCTCAAAATGAATACACTGCACATGCCCTTACCACTATACTCACACCTACTACCACTGCCTTTGCATCTCAAATCATTACCCAGTCTGCTGAACCACTACCACCAGGAAAGGTACCCTTGAAGGTGGCACAACTATTGCTGTAAGTAACCCTACTGCTGCTGTCATAGATGAAACCACTTCTGTAGTTGAAACCACTACTGCTAAGACTGACATAACTGTTGTAGAGACTGATGTCACTTCTGTGAGTAGCCCTTCAACCGCTGTAGTTAGCACCAACAGTGCAACGGAAACCACTTCATCTGTAGTTGAAACCCCTAGTGCTAAAACTGACACTACTATTGTAGAGACTGATGTAACTTCTATGACTAGCCCCACATACACTATTAGCACTAATGGTGCAACTGACACTGCAACTACTGAGGAGGCTTTTAGAACTATTGCAACTGCTCCAGGAGTGACCACTTCTGCACTTAGCACTTCTCTACCTGTGACTGCTAACACTTCTGCCGTTCCTGATGCCACCACTGCTCTGAACAACTCTACCACCACTGCCAATACACTTGATAACACTGAGCCTGAAGAATATAACTATGACACTGAAAATTATGATTCAGCCTCTCAATATGAATATGACCCAGAACTTGCTGAAAATTCCACCACAATTTCAGAATCTAATGCCACAAACTGTTACTGATACAACTCCAGGGCCTGCTACTCCTACACCAAATGCCTCAGACTCTACGAGAGATAACACAACTCAGAACCTATAACTGATAACTGCAATTTATAGCCCTTGAATATTGATTGAATACCCCAACTGAGAGTCAAAAGAATGACATAAATGCTGAAAAACATTAGCAGTAAAAATATAACAATTCTGTTATATTTAACAGACAATTCTGTAAGCAATTTTCTCTTTCCCAACATGTATCATATATTTAAATTTCCATAAGAATTCTCATTGCATTTTATTATGATGACTACAAAATTTCACAGGCTTCAAATACTTGACACAGAAGAGGAATTTGCCCTGTTTTCTCATTCCACTTAAAGCATACTTGATGTCTTAAGAACAACATTCCCTAAATCCTCTGAATTCTCTTAAGTGCTACAATAAGAATATACTTTATAAAACACACCTTTTAGTATTATATGTGGAATAATCCTAATCATTTCTTATAGGAAATGGGATTTCTAGGCAGTGAAACTGGAGACAGAGATATTCAGGGAATCTGATAACTGACCATGCCTTCTTCCCCTGAATGAAAATTTGGCCTTGGTAAATACCAGGAGGATCATCAAAGTCTGTAAATGTCACCATATGGAAAAAACTTATTTTTCCATTTTTAAAATTATTTATAAACTATGATATAAGAATTTATTATTTTTAAAAGTGACAGAGCAAGAAATAAGCTTCTCAGATCCAATAAGACCCTGACTTGCATGGGCAATGTCCCTGGTAGTTTTAGCAAAGGCTGGGCCCAAAGGGAACCGAACTGAGAAATCTTGCCCTAACTCCTTTTCTCCATCATCATTATGCTTCCTAAAACCTATATATCCTCAGAGAAATAAATAGAGTGATTGATCTAATTTTAAAGGATGTGTGTGTGTATGTGTGCACACGCGTACACACAGCAGGGAAGGAGAAGGGATTTGCCTGCCCGTCTACTGCTCATCTGAAAGGCTACAATTCTTGCATTTATTATTTCCACTTCCCATCACTAAATTGCCTTTCCCTTCATACAATATATTACCTATGAAGTCAATAGCATACATACCCCAGCAATGCAGAATTGAAGAAAAAAAGATCAGAACATAGATAACTTTTTTACTCAGGCCACACTTTCAGGTTTATCAGTTTTTATCTTAAAATACCCTTTCTTAAGGCTACCTCACAGAAGATTTTAAAATAAATGTACACATGATATTTGACTGACACATCTTCATAACCAGGATTCATATTATTATAAACCTAAACAAAATCATTAGCAAGCTTTCCCTTCTTTACGTAGCCTTTGAGGATATTTTTAGTGTAAGTGAGAAATACTGTGAGGAGTCTGTAAGCACAGGCATAATTTACATCTAATGCACTGCACCCTGCATATTAAGTTTAATAAATTTCTGCCAGTTCTACTCAGTCTTACATATTAACTATAAATTCTCATACACCTCCTATATTTTCCAAGGCTTTATTTTATTTAAATAATTCTTAATTTCAGATCATTGTATATATTAAAATAGCATGTTTATTAACATATATTTTGAATATCTACTAATAGCAAGTCCCTGTGCTAGGTGCTATGAGACAATACAAAAAGTCCCAAACAATGATTTTAGTTTAAGGTTGCTCACAATAAACGAGGGAATATACCATCCATGTATAACTACTGATGGCACAGTTTACAGTAGAAAAAGGAGTTTTGTTAGAGACTGGAAGACCAAAATAGTAATCAGAGAAAAGCAAAACTTATTGAGGAAAAGGTGGTATTTGAATTGGATAGTAAAGGAAAGGCTAAATTTTTACTTTCTAAATTTTTCTGGTTTGAACAATACTTTTAAAAACTGAATTAATGGCAAACACTTAAAACACTTAGAAAAGGGAGAATTCACATAAAAATCCAAATTTTCCTCCACATCATGGTCACACAGTCTTGTATGACAACCATCAACCACAGCAGTGCTATCCAAAGTGTGGCTGTAAGGAACTGCTAGTGGTCATTTTGAGTGAAGGACATAAGACAATTTTGTCATTCTGCAAACTCTTAGTTCAGTGTCCTTTTTATTATGTGTTCAAGAATAACCATGATCTATTAATTTAGGCATTACCCTTTGTATTAGTCAGCCAAAGGGGTGCTGATGCAAAATACCAGAAATCTGTTGGCTTTTATAAAGGGTATTTATTTGGGGTAGAAGCTTACAGTTACAAGGCCATAAAGCATAAGTTACTTCCCTCACCAGAGTCTATTGCCATGTTTTGGGGTATGATGGCTGCCAACAACTGCCAAGAGTTCCGGTTTCTTGGGTTCCTCTCTTCCCAGGGCTCCATTTCTCTCCAGGCTCAGCTGCTGTGCTCTCTCCACAATGCCAGCTGTAGACTATCAGGCGAATGGCTCTGTCTCTCTCCACAGGGCTTCTACCGTGTCTAAGAGCCGTCTCTATTCCTCTGTTCTTTTCCTGTGTGTTCACTTCCTGAGCTCCAGCTCAAAATCTCCCACCCCCTTCTCTGCAGTGTGGTTTCTCTGTGAGTCCTCACCCACCAAGGGGGCGGGAACTCAACATCCTACTGACATGGCCCAATCAAAGTCCTAATCATAATTTAATCATGCTCAGGTACAGATCAATTTACAAACATAATCCAGTATCTATATTTGGAATTCATAAACAATGCCAAACTGCTACACCCTTAACTAAGGGTACATTTCAACTTGAGTCTAAACCTTCAATGAAATTTTGCTTATATCAATCAGTAAAATCATTATAAGAAAAATAAGGTTTGTCTTGATGAAAATTAAGTTATTTAAATACTTATTTAATACTAAATAATACTTGCTTTTAATAAAATGTAAAAATGTAATCGGAGGTGGACATGATAAATTTGTTCAAAATTGTCTTGATGTTTATTTTCTAACAGCTGATGTAATCTCTCATCACAAAAGTTGTTCTCATGTTCCCAACCACTTATGTAGCAGTAAATTTAATTGCTGTTTTATATCCAACCATGATTCTGAAGAAATGTTCTCAGAGCAGATGCAAGAGTGGCCATTGCAGCATCTAAGTATTTATGTGTATGTACACAGACACATACAAATTTTCATGCAGACATTTATGAATACAGTTGACTATATAAAAACAAACTGAAGTCTTTACAGAAAATCTTTTTCAACTGAATTATTATGAGAAGTTACTGTTCCTCTGTAGACTTGGAGTGCTGACTGATTTGCAACCTTTATCCACGATGATTGATTCTCTGGGCAAAGGTATTTAAGTCTTTTGTTTTGCTTTGGTTTCTAAAATATTTTGCTCCATTATGTTTGTTATACTTCTCTCCAGGGATATGTGGTATAAATTGTTTTATATATAAATATGAACTAGAGTTGTTCTAGGATTTTGCACTAATACACAGGGAAAATATCTTCCAATCCTTCTTTGACGAATTATACACTTTTGAGAGAGAGATGACTTGGGGTAATATTATAACACTAGCTCATACTTTGGCCTCTTCTATTGTCTGTAACTAATTTATCTCAAAATTGGATAAAATACACATGCCAGAGCTCCTACAAGAAGATCAAATGGGTACAGAAAGAAATAGACCATCAGTATGTCTTTTAATTCTAATCTTTCAATTTCTTTTTTGTTGCTGCTATATTTTAAATATATATAATACATTTGAAAAATTATATATGTGTATAGTTTATAAATAAATGGAGTTTATTTTTCAACCAGTAGGGATGGATATCTAAAACTGGAGAGCTCTATTTCATTTAACTTTGTCATCATGCCTTAGAAATCAAACAAATAGGTTCATCATTTGCTCTTTTCTGTACTTTCAGAAATTATTTATCCCTAATGTGATAGGTCAGAAATGCTAGATTTTAAAATCCTCATTTACAAGTGTTAAATAATTCACTTTGCTTCCCTTTCACATGAGTCATAACAAAATCATAAGAATAAGAGCTCCCTCTTTAGGCAATTCTAGATACAAAACAAAAAAGATGGCTGCCTGCTGGATTCTCAAACTCTAGTTACCTCAAAAGTTTCAGATTTTTTGGCAGTGGCAATTGACCTAATGCTTATGCAAAGTTACTTCAGCACAAATTACCCAATTGAAAGGAATAAAGAAAGTAATACAGTAATATTATAAACTAATGCATCTTCATAATAAAATAAAGATAGCAATGAAATAAATGGATTGGAAATAAATGGAAAATATAATTATACAACAATAAATAAAATAAAGAAGTAAGGAAAATAAAGAAAAAGCTTTATCAATAATATAGTCACCTCAAATTATTTGTAATAATGAAAAATTGAAAACTATCAATTAGAGTATGGAAAAGAAACTGGAATATCCAGATGGTAAATCATAAGTCATTAAATTATGTTGCGTTTGTAGTAGAATAAATTGCTTATATAACTAAAGAATATTTAATTGAAGCCACTTAAATGATGTTGAGTGTATAATTTATATTTAACTGTAAGCCACAGTATCCTTGAAATCATATTGTAAAGCAAATGATTGTAATATTAATCATATTCCCCAAAGAAAAAATTATACTAGATGTGGCACTTTAAGATTATTCATGATTTCCAAGAAGAGAGATTATGTTTGTAAACTGGTCTGTTCTTCTGGGCGTGATCCCCTTTGATTGTATTAGATTCAGAAGAGATGTCTTTGATTAAATTATATTAAGATTAGGGCTTTGATTAAACCACATCAGTAGGGTGTAACTCAGTTTAAGTCCCTGCCCCCTTGGTGGGCTAAATAAATGGACACTCAAGAAGACATACAGAAGAAGGCACAGGAAGAAAGAGAGCTCCATAGACATGGCAGAGGAGAAAATATTGATACTGCAGCCCCAGGAAAAGAGATGAGCCATTTGCCTGATAGTTTGCATCTGAAGAGAACAGAGCAATTGAGCTGATGAGGCCCAGAAAGAAACAAACCCTATGCCAGCCTGTAGCTGAGAGAGAGGAAGGCTGAACCCTCGTAAAGACCAATCCCACCATCTTACTTCAAAACGTGGCAACTGACTTGGTTGAGAAAGTACCTCTTATGGTACCTTGAGTTGGACTCTTTAGGGCCTTGTAACTGTAAGTTTTTACCCCAAATACCCTTTATAAAAACCAACAGATTTCTGGAACATTGCATCAGCACCCCTTTGGTTGACTAATACAAATTTTTGTACCAGAAGTGGGGGTACAATCTGATGGAATTAACAAAAATGTTGGAACAGTTTTATAAATAGGTAAGGGGCATATTTTGGAGCAATTTTAAGATGCTTAATGGAAAAGGCCTAGACTGCTTTAAAGAGACTGTTGGTAGGAATATGGAGCCTAAAGTTATTTCTGGTAAGGCCTTAGAAGGAAATGATGAAACTATTACTAGAAACTGGAGGAAAGGCAATCTGTGTTTTAAAGTTGCAGAGAAGTTGGCAACTTGACTCTTGATGTTATATGGAAGGCAGAAATGAAAATTACAAACTTGGACATTTAGCCAAGGAGATTTCCAAACTAAATGTGGAAAATGTAGCCTGGCTTCTCTGTGCAGCTTATAGTAAAATGTTAGAGGAAAGAGATAAGCTGATAACTGAATTATTGGGCACAAAGAAACCAGAAACTGATTCCAGAAATTCCAAGCCTCTGGAAATCAAGCCCCCAGATGATAGTGCCCCATTTGAGGAATTAACTAAACTTGGAACTTGTAAATCCAGATTGAAAATACAGTTATCTAGGAAAGTCTTGTGGAAAGTCTTACTGTCTAATGGCTTGGACCCCGGCTTCCTGCATGTTAAACCAACAAACTTTTTGTAAGGTCTGTATGAACAAAACCATTGTCAGCCTGGACTAAAAGGGACATGGAGGGAAGAAATGGAAGGGAAAACATCTTTAAGAGGAAAACCATGGAAGCTGAGATCTGGAATTAAGATACCTCCTTGGGCCAAGACAGGGACCCCACCCATATGTATGGAAAAGGTGAGTTTGCCCCAGCATTTAAAGAGAATGGATCTTCCAGTCTGCTGTTCAGGGAAAGTTTTGCCACCCCAGGCTACAGAGAGGGTGAAGCACATTTCCCATGGGTTGGAAGAGTGAGGTCGACACGCCAATGCTCTGAGAAGGGTGGTCCTGTTCCCCATAAACTAGAGAAGGCCAACTCACTGTCTGAGAGTGTTGGGCCTGTACCCCAGTGATCAGGAAGATTGTTGCCACCACCTCACTGTACTAAGAGGGTTGAGACTTTACCCCAGAGATTGGGTAAAGTGTGGCCATCAACCCAACATTCTTGGAGGGTGAGGTCTGGAGCTCAGTCACCACCCAGATGCTTGATGAGAGTGGAACCAAGAAAATGGCCATTGGGCAAGCCTGTGGTAAGGGTGGGCCCCCATGAGGCCTCAAGGAGGAGAAGAAACCCTCATCTTAAGAATGACTCTCAGACTTTGAAATCTAATGGAGTATGCCCTGCAGGTTTTCAGAACTGTTGGGGACAGTGACTCATGTTTCCTTTCCAAATTCTCTTTATGGCAATGCAAATGTTTATCCTATGTCTGTCCCTTTGTATACTGGAAGCAGATAAATTGTTTTGTAAGTTTCACAAATCTACAGCCAGAGGGGACTTTGTCCCAAGAAAAGCTGTATTTGTACAACTGTGGTGTGATTTTGTATTTAACATTTCTAATTGAAAGGATTTAAGGTTTTTTGAATATTGTAATGTCTTTTTGGAATTCAGAGGTTGGAGTTTGAGATTATTTATGAATTCCAAAAAGAGAGATTATGTTTGTAAATTGGTCTTTTCTTCTGAGCATGATCCCCTTTGATTGTATTAGATTCAGCTGAGATGTCTTTGATTAAATTATGCTAAGATTAGGGCTTTATTCGACCACATCAGTATATAACTCTGTTTAAGTTCCCACGCCCTTGATGGGCTATATAAACAGATACTCACTCACTAAGACAACAGAAGAAGGCACAGGAAGAAAGAGAGCTCCATAGATACAGCAGAGGAGAGAACTTTGATCCTGTGGCCCGGGAAGAGAGATGAGCTCTTTGCCTGATAGTTTGCAGCTGAAGAGAACACAGTAACTGAGCTGAGGAGGCCCAAAAAGAAACAAACCCTTTGCCAGCTTGCAGCTGAGAGAGAGGAAGGCTGAATTCTCTCAGACACCAATCTTGCCATTTTACTTCAACACGTGGCAACTGACTTGGGTAAGAAAGTACCTCTTAAAGACTCTTTATGGCCTTGTAACTGTAAGATTTTACCCTAAATAAATACCCATTATAAAAACCAACAGATTTCCAGAACATTATATCAGCATCTCTTTGGTTGACTAATACATTAAAGTTCATATTTTCACAAAGAATTCAGCACCAAAGAATTCATATGACCGAAAGCTGGAATAAATATACAGCTCTAAGAGTAGTTAAAAGATTGTGAAAGCATAACTCTGAGACATTTAGTTGTTCACATGCTAAAGAGGGAAACATTTAATTTGCTCTGTCAAGGAAAAAAAATTGAGATTTGTGACTACAGAAAAAAGGGAAAGATTTAAAGCATGCAGTCAGTCTGAAAACAGTGAATCATCTTTTACATGTTGGGGAAAATTAGCAACTAGCAAAGGGGTAAGCTTAGATAGAGTCTCTGAAAACCTTGAGAATTTAACTGTGAAATAAATGTGATAGAAATTTTTGCGTAAAATTTTCTGTTTTCCTTCTGTTTACATCTTCTGCTTATTTAGGCAAGTCTGCACCTTACCTTTTATCAAAATTTCTCAAGACTGTAATTATGCATTAAAATTTAAAAATAAAATTAAGATTGTTAAACCCATTGATTATTCAAGGAGTCCAATTGCTGTGTAGAGTTTTATAAAGCACATAAAATATAACATTACTGAATCAATATTTGACCCAAATTATTTTTGCTATTGTAAACATTAAAAATTATGTATTAAATAAATTGGTTAGCCTTATTAGAATTTAAAAGGGACTCATTAAGAAATTCAAAGGTCCAGTTAAAGAGAAAAATCTTTCTAGTGGGAGCTTACCTATTAAGTTGATATTCTCTCTTTAAACTCCTAGAATAAACTAAATCATTTAAAACCATTCCAGGAAACTTATAGTACTTAGTAGTATTCTAATTCAAAATCACACAGCATCTAAATATTTAAATTAAGAAGATTTTGAGGAAAGACTCTTGGATTTGGTCTCCTTGTTCATTTTACATCCCTAAAATATAATCAGCAACTGAGGTAGGAAAAGACATTCAATCACACTCCTTTTCTTTGTCAAAGTTGAAAAAATGAGTGAAGAAACATAAGTTGGGAGAATATATTTCACATTCAGTATTTTACTATGAACCTTGTGCTATTTCAATATTAACTGAACGAGCCATTCTGAGTCACTGAACACCCATTAGCCATATAAACACTTGTCTCAAAGGCTGTAAGAGGGGAGTTTTAGGATGCAAATAAGTAATAGTGGATGCAAGGAGCATACTACAGTATTTCACATATCTGGATGCTTATAAAATACTTGAAAACTATTTTCTTACAAATGTAAAATAATTGTGCTTACTTTGTAATTTTGCTTAAACTATCAATTTATTTAGAAAATCACTTTTTCACACAACACAAAAGTAAAGCAGCCCATTCCCTGCGCAAATTTTTTTATTTTTTTATATAATTAGAGCCTGGATATTTTGTATATATTATAATTATTTGCTTCTAAATTTGACAGCATTTTATATCTTAACATTTCTGAAATAGAAATGTCTTACAATTCATGAACATTTATTCTGTTAGTGATCCCTTCTTTGTTGTCATAATCTGTTATCTAGTCAATGATTCCTAATACAATGGTTGACATCTTAGAATTAAAGAATAATGGTATTTTCCCAATCCTTACTATAACTCATTAGTATGTGCCATGAAATAATTGGGGACATTCAAAGATATTAAGAGACTTATGCAAGGTCACAAGACTGGGAAGTGACTGAACTGAATATTACTCAGGTTTCTCTGATGCCAAAGCCTGCACACTTCACAGTATGTCTAGTTGCCTCTGTCATGTGACATAAAATAAATTTTACTGCTATAATCCCTATTAATGGTAAAAGTAATAATAATAATAAATAACATTGAAAGTCTATTTTAGATCTTGCAATATTCTAGATGCTTTATTCATATTAATCTTTGAATCTTCAAAATTATCTCATAAACAGAATAAAATTATAATCCCTGTTTGCACATAAGTAAATTGAGGCACAAAGGTCATTTTTAAATGTTGCTTTATATTTATAACAGCAGCATCAATTCATCTTCCTTTTATTTTCAGTTGCTGTTGTTTTTGCTCTACTAGTGAATATGAAAAACCTCTGTACCTCTATCATTTCCTTTTGGTTTATTACTTTGTGTTTGATCTTACTGAACATCATTTGGGCTTTGATGGGATTTTTTTCTCTAATTTGCAAAGGGTCAAGAAATACCTGAGCAGTCATGCCATGTGTCTTCAAACCAAAACCTAACTTGATCTCCTCAACAAAGACTGAGCTACCTGGGTTGTACCATATTGGCCTCCAATTCAACCATATGCATATGCCTCATCCATACCACAGACATGAACAAGATCTAACAAGATCAACTGTTCAAGCTACAGCAAACAATCCCCTTCTTTGCCTGTTTACATTAATTCAAACTCCACCACACCCATCACAAATTCTAAATTTTACAAATCCACTAAAACCCAGCTCATCCTTGCTCAATTCAAATTAGAGAAATATAGCAACCTTAGTTTCAAATAAGAATAGCTCCAGTATATTCCCCAACAGCTAAACTTTCTCAACATGGCTGTTTTCCACTAGCTATGTATCTTAGAAACCTGTCAATGGATACTTCTGTAGAATATATTCTTTAAAATTGTCAACTATTTCTTCTAAACCAACCCCAACCCCTATTGATACTATGTCTATCCAAAATTCATATTCTGACACTATTACTACATGTGATATTGCTATTGTCAACACAATCACACAGCCTATTCAGACAGATGCTTTCTCAAATACCCGCAAGAATATTACACATCATATCCATTTTGCAGGTATCATTGTTTCTTTTTTATCTTTTCGTTTTTATTGTAGTAACAAATATATAACCTAATATTTCTTCTTCTACCCTCATTCACATATATAATTCAATGATGTTAATTATTCTCACACTGCGCTACCATCACCACCATCCATATCCAAAACCTTATAGTCAACCTAATTAGAAATTCTGTACAAATTAAGCTTTAACTCCCAATTCTCTAACCACACCCCAGCCTCTGGTAACCAATATTCTAAATTCTAACTTTATGAGTTTGCTTATTCAAATTATTTCATATCAGTGAGGTCAAAAAATATTTGTCTTTTTGTGCTTGGCTTATTTCACTCAGCATAATGTCTTCAAGGTTCATCCATGTTGTCACATACGTCAGGACTTCATTCCTTTTTACATATGAATAATATCCATTGCATGTATATACCACATACTGTTTGTCCATTCATCAGTTGACAGACACTTGGGTTGCTTCCATCTTTTGGCAATTGTGAATAATGCTGCTATGAACATTGGTGTGCTCAAGTCCCTGCTTTCAGTTCTACTGGGTATATACCTAGTAGAGGGATTGCCAGATCATATGGTAATTCTATACTTAGTTTTCTGAGGAACTGCCAAACTGTTTTCCACAGTGGCTCCACCATTGTGCATTTCCACCAGAAATGCAAGAGAGTTGTTATTTTTCCACAACCTCTCCAACACTTATAATTTTCTGTTTTTTTTT
>JAQZBX010025454.1:0-29535 GCA_029593785.1 Cabassous unicinctus
ATGAATTTGAATTAGGGCTATGGTTGTTTCAGGGCAGGTTTCTCCAGCCTCAGCACTGCCGCCATTGCCGTTGGGGCTGGGTAACTGTGGGTCTGGGCTCTCCTGTTCTTTACATGATGTTCTGCCGCATCCTTGGCGCAATCCACTGGATTCCAGTAGCACTTTCCACCCGACCCCCAAGCTGTGGCAACCAAGAATGTCTCCAGACATTGCCAAGTGTCCAAATGTCCAGAGGGTGGAGGACAGGGGGAAGGATGGAGGAAATCCCCAGGCTGAAAAAAAATGTTTCATATCTTGTTAAAAATTATTGAGTTTCTACCCATGCTTTTCTTTTTCTTTCTTTCTTTCTTTCCTTCCTTCCTTCCTCCCTCCCTCCCTCCCTCCCTCCCTCCCTCCCTTCCTTCCTTCCTTCCTTTCTTCCTTCCTTCCTTCCTTCCTTCCTTTCTTTCTTTCTTTCCTCTTTCCTTCTTTCTTTCCTTTCTTTCTTTTACAAAAATGGGCCAAGAGAGGTGTGGTTTGTTATCTTCCCATAACTTACCGTATTTTTTATTAATAGAAGGCTGTCATTATGAAAATGGTTGTTATAGAGAATTATGTTTTTTTACTTAAAATTGAAAACTATTTTTTGTCAAAAATGTTTTAATATTCTCATCCACCTTGTGACAATTAACTGCTAATAATATCCTTGCTGGTCTTGCCCCATGTCTCTAGGTGATTTAGGTTAGTTTCAAAATAGCCCCTATAATTTTTTCTTATTGATTCACTGTACATGCAGCCCAAAAGAAACCAAAAACAAATATGCATGAGAATAATAAATCAAGTGTTTTTAAGCAATTCTGAAACCTAGAGTTTCTGTACAAGGAGTTCTTGCTGTTGACAAGATTCTTGTTTCCTGCACCCACCACTGCAGGTCAGGCAGAACTGCAGTCCTTCATGGGGCTCCGTTTGTGTTTTTCAAGATGCTCGGGGTATTTGCATGGCATGAAGGTAACAATGAACACACGACATGGAGAGTGGCGCTCGGGTGCTGGCAGCTTCTATGAACCAGGGCTACCAGGGCAATCGTGGCTGGAATCACCCACAGTCTTCCTCAGGCATCCTTCCCATCTTTGGATAACTCTCTCCATGAGCAAAGGAAGTAAAACGCTGGCCTGCCCTTGGATTCTACAACTTAGCCCTCATTTCACGGAAAGTCTCTAGCTCTTTACTGCCTGTGAGATGCTCTTCTCTCCAGAAATAAAAGGCAGAGCACAAAGCACACAAAGGCACTGGCCAAAGAGGCTGCCTTCAGCGGACCTGGGCCACTCCCCGGGAAGCACACAGGGACAGTTTTGAGGGTCAGTCTCGAGGGAGCCTCACCAGGTGACTGATATCCTGCGTGTTCCCCAAGAGAGGTTCCGTCCTGGATAACGCTGTAGAGAAAGTAAAGATGGAATACAAGAGGACGAGGGCACAGAGTAGCCCCCCTTTCCCCTTTTTGCCCTTCCATGAGGACACCTATTTCTCCATCCATCACGGTGGTGTTCGGCCACCAAGGTGTGAGGGCATTCATCACCGACTGACCCCAGGAGAAGGCCCCAATCAGAACCAAACCACAGTTTGACCCTGGGTTGGGGAAAGTCTGGTGACCAGCCCAACAGTGACCCCAGCCAGAATCTCTACTCCCCAGGACTCGCCCAGCAGATGCAGCTGTACCTAGGACTCCTGTCTAGACCAGAGCCCTGAGAGCATAAGGGCAAGAGAAGATCAGGGTCGGCCACTGTTCCAGCCGCAGGCTGTAGCCAGAGCCTATTTGCAGAGGACCCCATGTCTCTGTCATCCTGAATCTTGGCCTCTTCCATGCTCAGTGACTGGGGGGCTCTAACAGGGTCCAGACCTTTTGTCCACACGAGCAGGGAAGAAGGTTCTGCCTCTCTGGGACCCATACTGCCCGAAAGGCTGGTTCCTGGTGCCAGAGGATTCAGTGAGGTCTATGTGAGGAGCTGTCGATCACAGCAGGTGTGGCTTAGGCTGAGCCTCTAAGGGCAGCAGCCAGGGAGTACATGGTGGGGCTGCTCGGGGCCGGTGACGGGGCTGGTTCCTCAAAACACACCCTGGGATGCTTGTCCTGAGAGCGGGAGCCCCGTAGGTGCAAGGCAGACTGAGGACCCGTGGATCTGCTGACCGTGTTCTCTGCCGGTGTCAGGCCAGACAACATCTGGACTCTGCCCAGATGCTCAGAGCCAGTGCACGCTGCTTCCCACTCAAGGCCCTCTACGGACTCCAGAGCACTGTCCTGGCACAGTGGGCAGCGGCCTGGCTTCCAAATGCTACGGTGCTTTTAATTAGCAGCGCCTCCTGCACACGAGGTCTCCCAGGCAGGGAGGCCGAGGCCCCCCACCTCCTGTCACCCCTTCCCCTCTGCCCACCTGCGCTCACTGCCATCATGGCTCGCAGTTCCCAGCACCTGTCGGTCTCACACCTCAAGGGCTTGCCTCTCGGGGGCAACCTCAACAGAGCGTGGACGGGACTGGGGGATCCATGTCCCAGCTCCCCCATGCTCTGGGGGGTAGTGCCATGGTGTGTCAGAGGGTCCCTGGTGGGACCAAGCCCCCTTGCCCTCAGCAGTACCCGACCAGTTGGCCTTCCCTCTCTCACATCCCCACTTTTCACTGGTTTCCTGGGATTGCTCTGCACTGGGGACTACCTTGGAGAACACAGACTAATACAGTAGTTATTACCTTAGTGTGCAGAAGCATGCAACTTGTGTTCAAAATGTGTGTGTTCAAAACCAGGGGTGGCAACTTCCAGACTGGGTGCCCTTGGTCAAGTCCCTTCACATCTCTGGTCCCCTGAACTGGAATTGTCCTTGCTGGATGGCTCTGAGGGCTACAGAAGAGTACTCTTCTGTATGTGGCCATTTCCTGGAGCAACAGGTCCAGTGGGGCCTCCATGTCTGTCCCAAGACCCGTGTCTTGCTCTGTCTTCTTTCTCCCATCATTCCCTGGAGAGTCTCAACTCCCTTCTTCCTCTCAGTTGTTCCCGCTTGAACTACATCAGCCAGTTCACCTCTGCCAGGCCTTTCACTGTGGCCACCAACAGATCTAGTCCTTGACCTTTGTGCCACCTCATCAGCCTACCTGGCCACAGGTACCTCCCGTTTGTACCGCGGGCCCTCTCTGGGGATTCCTACTGCACAGTGGGATATAAAAGACCATTGGGAGCCATCCACTCAGGACTGTGGAATAGTGATGAGACCACACTTAAATGTGTAGCAGGTGTCCCTGAGTCAAAGCTTGGGTTCAGAATCAAGCTTTATACTAGAGTGATCCATCCTGCATGGCTGTCCTCTGGGACAGTAGTCCTTCATCCCTGCTTGCCTTCTCTACCACCTAACTGCCACCACCCCTTGGAAGAGTCAGTGGGTGTGGACTTGAGCCCGCTGAGGCCCCAGAGCTATCTTTCTGGTTGTGAACTAAAGGCCGACAAAGATGATCACTCTAAGCTGGATAATGACGAAAGTGAGCACCAGTTCTCTGTAGGAATGGTCAGTTGAGGGGCTGGTGCAAAGGAAGAAGTGCACCTTGGTGAAGCAGGGCCAGCAAATTATGGAGGCAGCCCAATCAAAGTGTCTGTACAGTCAACGGCTTCCCTTGGAGGCTTTGAAACAGCACCACCTGTGTCTTACGGTTGACGTTCGGGGCCTGCGCAAATCAGCGGGCAGCACTGTCTGAAGGTGAGGAGGAGGAGGGTGTGGAACTCCAAAGTGGGTCTGAGAGCGATCCGCCCCTGGAAGCGTCAGCAAGTTTCCACAGAAAAAAGTCAAACCTGCTGCTGAAGATGATGAAGAGGAGGAAACAAGAAAACACGCCAGTGAAGAAATCTATACAAGATACCGCACCAAAAATGCACAAA
Source organism: Cabassous unicinctus (assembly GCA_029593785.1). NCBI lineage: Eukaryota > Metazoa > Chordata > Mammalia > Cingulata > Chlamyphoridae > Cabassous > Cabassous unicinctus. Next base: position 3,895 of record JAQZBX010025454.1, read on the forward strand.
AATCAAACAGGATGGAAAAAGCTCAAAACCATCAAGCCCAAGATCAAAAGGTCAACAATCCTTCAAAAAACTGGGAAAAAACTCCTAAAACTGAAAAGACCTAGTTCTGTAGAAGACATTAAAGCAAAAATGCAAGCAAGTGTGGGGGAAAAAGGTGATTTTCTTCCCAAAGTGGAAGCCAAATTCATCAATTACACGAAGAACTGCTTCCAGCTGACTAACCAGGAAGCTATTCAAAATCTCTGGCAGTGGACAAAGTGTCTTTAAGAAAATAGTTTAAACAGTTTGATAAATGTTTCTGTCTTATTTCATTTCTGTAACAGTTGATATCTAGCTATCCTTCTTATAATGCAGAGTGAGAACTTTCCCTACACGTCTGATAAATGTTGTCCTTTGCCAAGAATGTGTTGTCCAAAATGCCTGTTTAGTTTTTAAAGATGGAGCTCCACCCTCTGCTTGGTTTTACGATACGGCATAGCAGTCGCCATGGTCAGACAAATGGAAATGGTGGGAAGACAAATGAAAAAGAAAAAAGAGAGGAATCAAGCTCTGTCTCCGAAGAGGGGCTGCCCCAGGTGTTCATTAGCATGAGTTGATTTCCACGTGCTAAGAAGTTCAGTTTACGGCAGGGGCTCTTAACCAGGGATCCATAGACCCCCAAGGGGTCCATGGAAAGATTTCAGGGGGTTCGTGAGCTTGAATTGAAAAAATCAACTTATTAGCTTTATTTTCTCTGACCTCTAAATGAAATCCAGCATTCCCTTCACTTATGAACGACTGCAATAAATAAATTACAGCAGTATTCATTTCAGCTGACTGGCTAGGGGGCTATGGGACAAAAAAGGCCCAGAGCCCCTGGTCTATGGCATGACTGCACCACCTGCCTGTGTGGGACTGACCCCCTTAGATCCCTCGGGGGAAGCACCAAGGTCCTGCCCCTGAGGGAGGCCGCATGTGCTCCTGCAAACTCATCATGCACACAGCAGATAACTGTTCTTTTGGGTTCCCCTTTCATTCCACAGATATTTGGAACTCTGTGTGGTCTGAGCACTTATTCCACATTGCCATTAAAGGAGGTGAGGGGGGCTTTGGTGATATCAGATAGCTCAAGACGTGCATGTCTCTCTCCCCAGCATGTGGGATCTCTTCCCGCAAAGGAGAGGATGCTCCTGAGAAGGGACAGTGAGCCAAGCATGATGAAGGAAACTTCTCTCTGCAACAGTGTCTCATAAGCACTCCACAGGGATAAAGTCTAGAGACGCAACCTCCTCCATGTCCTTCGGCTAACCAGATTGGACCTGTCTTGGGATTTGTGGTAGATTGAGTTAGTTATGCACTGCAGAAAAAACATGTTCTTACTCTTAATGTGCGTTCCTGTGGATGTGAACCCGTTACAAATAGAACCTCTTGAAGATGCTATTTTGACTAAAGTGTGGCCCAACTGAATATGGGTGCGTCTTCATGCTGGGTGAAAGCCATAAGCTTTCAGCCAGAAGCTGAAAGTCATTGGAAACCAGAAGAGCTGGGAGAAAGAAGAGTATCGCCACATGATGGGAAACAGAAACACAAGCCTGGGAACCCCAGCAATTACTGGCAGCCAGCACAAGGGTGCTACAATATTCGGGTAAAAAGCAAGCCAGGCCCATAGCTTGATTTTGGACTTCTTCCAGCCCCAAAACTGTGAGCCAATAAATGCCCATTGTTTAAGCCAATCCACTGTGTGATATTTGTCACAGAAGTCTGGCAAACTAAGCCAGGATTCCATCCTTTGTCCATCCAAATCTCTCCTTCAGGTCAAGGCCCAGTGAAGTTGTTTCCCCAAAGCCTTCGGCTCAATTCATATCCTTCACTCTGGCTGCTGCTCACATGTGGCCAAGTGCACAGATGGACTTGTCCCTGTTTGTACCTCTGTAATTCTCGAAGTATGGGCCATGGACCAGTGCCATGAGCATTATCTGGCAGCTTATAAGAAAAGCAGGATCCCAGACCCCATCCCAGAGCTACAGAATTAGAGCCTGGAATAAAGGGAGGTTAAAGCCAATATCTGTCATTATATCCCGTGCTGAGGGAGCACACAACCATGATCAGGGCAGTAGTCACACCAGCACAAAAGGAAAGAGTTGGGGCTCAGGCCCAGACTGGGCAGGCAAGAGGGCAAACAAACCAGTTCTAGGTCCACCAGCCTCTGGGAACCATGGAGTAGGCTGCCTTGGCAAAGGGGGAGAGGGAAAGATGTAAAGAAAAGAACCCATTGCTGGAAGGCTGCGGCCACGGTCAGGCCCTCACAAGGATTTGCACCTTGGGAACACAGGGCTTGACCGAGCCAGGAACTCTCAAACTGCATCTGGTTTAATGTCGGCCAAACTGGGGCCACCTCTGAGTGCCAGGGAGAAGCAAAGAGAACGCCTCTTTAGAGGACGGCAGGACCACCCAAACACTTTTCCAAAGGCAACAAGCCAGGAGAACTCAAAGATTACTAGATATACAAGCAAATAAGACCACATGGCGAGATCCAAGCCGAACAAAACAAGGCGGCAGAGACATGCCTACCCAGGCTTCAGGTCTCGTAGCTACTATATGCACAACTCAAACTTCTAACCATGCTTAAGAAACAAGCGACAATCATGAAAGTGTTTTCCCAGAGCAGCAAACTGTGGAAAGTGACGGATTTGAAAAGTAGCCAAACAGAACTTCTAGAAATAAATAAAAGAAACCAATAGAGGTATTTGGCAGCAGACTGGACACAGTAAAAGAGAAGAATTAGTACCTTGTAAAATAAATGAGAAGAAATCCAGAAGGCAGCACAGATCCAGGAAAGATGGGAAATAGCCCAGAGGGTTTAAGGATGTGGAAGATGAAGTGAGACAGTCGAGACAGAGGAGAGGGAAAACGGGTCCGAGGCATTTTTGAAGAGAGAAGAGCTAGGAACTTCCTCACAACTGATAAAGACACCAATTCACAGATTTAAGAAGCACAAGAAATCCCAAGTACGACAAATAAAAAGAAATCCCCGTCTAGACACATCTCAGAGGAACTGCATAACACCAAAGGCAAAGATAAAGCGGAAAAGCAGCAGGTAATAAAAAGGCATCTACTAGTTCTCAGCTACCCCTGTGCTAAGGTCACCTTCCATCTTACTGTTCACAGAGTGTCGTGGTTATTAAATAAATGGGCTTAGGCAAAAGCGAGGTTCAGGGTTTACATCTGCCTCTTATCACCTCAGTGATGTTTAGAAGCTATTTCTTTCATAATTTAAACATGGAAAACATAGTAAGTTTCCAATCCTAATAATGTATTAAAATATGGACAAACCATAAGTGGTTCTTAATATTCTGCAAACCTTAAAAATTGTTCCTAGTAAAAACTACACTGTATCCCATTTCTTTTGCTCTTTTTATGCCTCCTTTTCCTTAGGAGGATTTATTTTCATGAAAGATATTTGAAACTTGCTCATGATTGTAATTTTCTCAACTTTCCTTTACAATCTAGCTCATAATGTTTCACTCATAGTACTTATGCTAATTCAAGTTCTAAGAAATTTTGTGTATTATATCTTAGATCTTTTGATAAATATCTCATGTCCATTTTTAAAACTAATTTCCTATAATAAATACAAGAATCAAAAAAAAGAGATGCATTATACTTCAAAATAATTCATTTTTTATTAATTTACATTGGTAGAAATAAGAATACTGGGAGGATATGTTATGGAATGAATTCTAAATCTATTAAGCCATGTTGGAAAGAATATGAGATTGGGACAAATTTATCATCATGAGTACACCTATCAAATTGCAATCTCTGAATTTGGTGGGCTGGTTTTAGCAGATGGAAATGGATCTAAGAACTAGCTAGGTTCTCTAACACTTTGAAGCAAACTGTGATATACATTAAATGAAACTGAGATGCCAAAGATTTCTGGTTCAATATAGAGAAAAGAATCCAAAGACTTAGTAGATTGGAATGTTAGAGTGCTTTTTTCAAGTTAAATGTCTTATTTGAGATGGCATTTTACGCAATTAATATACTTCTTGTGAATACACTTTTTTTATATTCGAGACAAAGAAAAAAAAAAGGCACCACCTTCAAGGGAGCGAAAGACTTAACAGTTGTCTTCTCAAAACAATGGATGTCAGAGGACTGGAGAATGACCTCTCAGAGCGCTGACAGAGAAAACTACCCGTGGAATTCCATACTCTTCTTTACAGAGTGAAAGCAAATAGTCTCAGACCAAAATTGAGACTATTCATCGTAAGATGCTCGCTAAAGACAGTGAGAAAGGAGGCGCGTTTACAGCAGAGAATTAGATGTTTCTGCGTCACAGCCGTTGGCATGCTGCTGTGCCCTGGGGAGACACAATGCCTGGCCCTGAGGAGCCAGATCCCACCCACCCAGAAGAGCCCATTAGGACCTGAGCTCCCCAGAGATTTGGGTCATAAAGTCAGAAGACCGACAAGACAGAAATGGTGCTTCTAGAATGGAGCCCTGGAAGCACGAGAGGCCACGTGGATGCCAGGCGCCCACACCACCCACCACAGCTGCACCAGCGCCCTTCCCGCACCTTGCTCCTCGGGCTCACGGAGGTTCCCGTGTGAACAGGTGGATAAGGGGGAAGCGCAGCCTAGGATGAGGGTGCAAAACAAAAATGCGTGCAGCTGCACAACAGCCACACTTGGGGGTGACCGTGAAAGACACCCAGGAGGGGAAATCCTTAACGCGTGGAGCTGTGAGTGGTTCAGAGTGGGTGGAGAGAGAAAGGGCCTGAGGGAAGAATTCATTTAGATGCTTGGGCAGTGGCTGGTCAGGAGCCAGGAAGACACGGACACGTGGATGGACATGTGGCGTGGACGGGTTAATGCCCCAAAGAAGGCAATGACCACAGAAGAGCCACGTACCAACCCAGCAGACAGTTGAGATGAGGCGGCCCCCGTCCTGGGCCCAGGAACCCAGGCCTCTGACTCTGGGAGCAGAGCTGGGAGCAGAGCTGGGGCAGACGGAAGCAGACAGAATGCACTCCCGCGCCCCAGAGAGGACTCGGGACCCGCCCCGGGCCCAGAGCTGAGCCCCCAAGGACACCAGCTGACGGGGGGCGGGTGGCCTTCATCCGGCCCCTTCCGTCGGGAAGGGAGAAGTTTCTCCTCACAGGGACACATATTCTGGGCCTGGGTTTGCCTCTCCTTCCCTCGGGGCCTCCGGAGGCTCCTGGAAGGCCGGACCACACACAGTGTTTCCCAAGCCTGGCTAGTCACCCCACTCCCTAGCGTTCTTGGTGAAATATGGGCTCTTAGGCCAAGCCTAACCCTAATAAGCTGGAAATTCGAGGAACAGGGTTTGAATTGCAGAGGGCAGGAGGGGACCCATTCGCCTGCGTCTTTAGTGATTCGGGAGTGGCGTCGAACTTGGGACGTTTCAGCCCTTGCATCATCCCGTGATGATGTCGGGAGGGCCGGGGCTGCCTCGGGCGGACCAGCGCTGCCCGTGCCGAGAAGAGCAGTCCCCGCCCCGGGCTGAGGCGCCCGCGCTTTGCACTGCGTCCCTCTCTGTGAGGCTGATCCTGATCTCTCATACTGCCTCCCATGGCATCCCGGCTCAGGAGCGTCACCACGTCCAGGTCTGCCACTAAACGCCAGGGTCCCCCTCAGCGAACCACGTCCATTCCACGCACGTCCTTTTCCTCACCCATAAAATGGAAAGCCTGAAGGGAGGATGTCATAAGGAAAAGTCACCAGAATTGAAAAAAGATTATCGTGTACCTTTCCAGGGTCTGCCAGGCCCACACAAGGGTCTTCTCGTTCTCTATGGAAATACAATTTTGTTTGGCTTTCTCTCTACTATCGACTGTGTAAAACAGATGAAGAGCCATGATTTGGGACCAGTAGAGACGCAAATGACAATGCCTGAAAAGATGAGTAGCAGCCCTAGAAGCCCCCCCAAAATTGGTAATTCAAGAAATAGAAGTAAAAGCATATACCTAGACACATGGAGGGAAACAGCATCAAAATAGCTAAAAAAGAAGTGGTTGCCTCGTGGAAATGAGATTGGGATAGGAGAATGTTGGGTTTTATTGTTTGTTGTTGTTTTCCTTTATTAGGGAAGTTGTGGGTTCACAGAAGAGTCATGCATGAATCAGGATTCCCATTAGCCACCCTTCTATTAACACCTTGCACTGGTGCGGAACATTTGTTACAATTAATGAAAACACATATTAACCATAGTCCACAGTTTAACCTGGGGTTCATGTGTATGTAGCACAGTTCCATGGATTTTTTAAAAATTTTATTCTGTTACCATGTATACAACCTGTCTCCCTTTTAACCACATTCAGATATAGATTTCGGGGCTGTTAACTGTGTTCCCAATGTTGTGCTGCCATCACCACCATCCATCACCAAACCATTTCTCTCATTCCAACCAGGAGCCCTGCACATTTTAAGCCTTAACTTTCCATTCCCTACCCCTACCCCATCCCCTGGTAACCTAGATTCTAGTTTCTGAGTCTGTGAATTTGCTTATTCTAATTATTTCATACCAGTGAGATATACAATATTTGTCCTTTTGTGTCTGGCTTATTTCAATCAACACGATATCTTCAAAGTTCATCCATGTTGTCACATGTATCAGCACTTCATTCCTTTTTACAGCTGAATAATATTCCACTATATGTATAGACCACATATTGTTTATTCATTTATCCATTGATGGACACTTGGGTTGCATCTATCTTTTGGCAATTGTGAATAATGCTGCTATGAACATAGTTGTACAAATACCTATTTGAGTCCCTGCTTTCAGTTTTTTAGGGTAAATATCTATTAGTGGGATTGCTGAGCCATAGGGCAATTCTATACTTTCTGAGGAACCATTAAACTGTTTTCCACAGTGGCCGTACCATTTTACATCCCACCAGCAATGAGTGAGTGCTCCTGCTTCTCCATATCCTCTCCAACACTTGTAATTTCCCATTTTTTTATTAGCAGCCCTTCTAATGTGTGAGAAGTGGGATCTCATTGTGGTTTTGATTTGCATTGCCCTGATGACTAATGAGAGATTTTTTTAAACCCTAGGCATACATTACTTTGATAAGAATCTTTTAGAAAAACTTCAAAGGTTCTAAGGAATAAAAATCAATCTTTTACTGATATGAAGAATTACTAATTACAACCACTGCTCATGGCCCTGGAGCATCACCTCCAGGTCATACCTGCTGCTCAGGGCCCTGGAGCATCACCTCCAGCCCATACCTGTCTGCTCATGGGCCCTGGAGCATCACCTCCAGGTCATACCTGCTGCTCATGGGCCTGGAGCATCACCTCCAGCCCATACCTGTCTGCTCAGGGCCCTGGAGCATCACCTCCAGCCCATACCTGCTGCTCAGGGGCCTGGAGCACCATCTCCAGGCCATACCTGCTGCTCATGGGCCCTGGAGCACCACCTCCAGCCGATACCTGCTGCTCAGGGGCCTGGAACACCATCTCCAGGTCCCATACCTGCTGCTCAGGGGCCTGGAACACCACCTCCAGGCCCAATGCCTGACTGTGCATGAGTGATGCAACAGCCTCTTCAGGGCCTCAGGAAGCAGCCTCTGCCCTTCAGTGCTCCTGGTGCCAGGAGACACTAGCCCTCGAAGCGTGCCCACAGAGAACCTGCCCCCTCAGCCTTTTTCCCCGCAGTCATGTCCTCTCCCGCAGCAGGGTCTGGGGGGCTTCTAGGGCTATTATTCCCCACCGGCATCTAAAAGCCCTGTCTTGAGGCATCCATGGCAACCAGGTGCTGAAGGTCAAAAGGAACCAAGTTCTCCAGTGAACATTGGCCTGGAGCTCACACTACTCAAATGCAAGAGCAAATGTGTGAAAACCAGGTGCAGCCTGGGCCAATTACCTGAAAGCGAAGGCATCCCTGCTCGTGGGGCCCCTGTGGCTTCCAAAGCCCTGGCTTAGTGCAGTTCCCCAAAGGCCACGTGCTTGAAGTCTGGGTCTCTGGGCTCCACAAGCGCTTGCGGAGATCCTTGTAACTGGGCGTTTTCATTTTGATTGCACACTCAGTGTGTAATAGGGGACATCACCTGATTGACCACCTTACCCCCCAGGCCAGCCGCACGCGTCAGAGCGCGCAGGTGACAGTCACGGCAGAGCGAGGCCAGGGCGCGCAGGTCACAGTCACGGCAGAGAGAGGTCAGAGTGCGCAGGTGACAGTTAAGGCAGAGCGAGGAGGTGGGAGAACTGGGGGTTGCTGCAGACTCAGAGCCATAATCACTTCACAACAAAGGTGTCACCAGATCCCAACTGTCATGTAATTATTAGCAGTGAGTAAACTAGTAAATACTCAACAAAGTGATTGGCTTAGATTCCCATTTCAATACTGATTTTAATAAAAATGCAGTGCTAGAAGTACATTCAGTTGAAGAAGGAAACTTTGAAGAATCATTAAATCGGCACTTGTGGATTGCTTGTCGTGTTCTTACTAGGGCATTTGATCTGATTGTCCTAAAGCAGAAAACTTTTAAATTGCTAGTGCTATCACTTAAGCAAACAGGTATTTTCTGCATTTGTGTACTGAATTCAAGATAGAGAAATCTATTATGTGCAGAACCAGATCTGAGCTACATCTTTCTAAAATTGCACCCAAAATCATTCACATAATTTCATCAGAGTACATCAGCTGAGGCGTGGCTGGTGGCCAAACAAAGCTTTCCGTTAAAAAAAAAAATGCAACTTGGAAGTTTTTAAAGGTTTTTAACATGCTTAACCCCCCACCCTGCCTCCACCCCTCTGAGGGAGCCGCTGTGCCCCAGCTAAGCCCAGTCCCAGGCGCAGCAGGGAGCCCCCCTCAATCACTGCTGCTGATCTCAGCCTGCTCTGCTTCCTTTGGTCTCATTTCACATCTGTTACAGCTTTATTATTGCATACACACAGGAGGGCTGTATTGGCTTTATGTTTGTACATTAGAATGGAGCAAAAATAATTTAACACAAGAATTATTTTTCTTTAAAGGTCTCGATATATGACACACATTAAGGGACATCAGCAACATGTAGATAAGGGCAGATGTAATCCAAAAGGTGAAGAAGACAAGGCAGTACAGAAACGAAGGCCACTCCACGCAAGCAAGCCCCTCAGGAGCGCTGAGGCGTCTCCACACACATCCTGAGGGGACGGCCTCGTGGCCTTTCCGTCCTAAAGTCCCCCGTTCGGACCCTGAGGGTCTGGACGGCTTTAGCTTGAGAGAAGAACCATGTTCCACCCTTTTCTGAGCCTTCATTCTATTCCTTGGCTGACATGAAGACATCATGTCTCCTTCATCCTTAAAATGAAGTGATAACAGTAGCTTTGCTCACTGCTCGGCACTGGTGTGAAAATTACACTGAGGGGATAGAGATGATAACACACGGGGAACCAGAAAAGCTAAGACAAAATATCCTTTAACAAGCTGCACCTGCATCGCTGAGTTCACGCCTCTATCTCAAAATCGAAGGCTGTGCTGTACGTCGTCCCCAGCTCTGAAGGGAGGAGGACGGGCTGGCCTTTCTGCGAGGAGGCGATGAACCAGCCAGGGACTCAGGTGGAGGTCCTGCCAGGCCTGCTGTGGTAGAGAGGAAGGGCTTCACTGGCTCGGCTCGATTGCACAGATCACGTATCTTCTGCTCCTGAAGGGCGAGAAGAACACGCAGGAGGAGAACCAGAAACTGAGGTGTTCAGAGTTGCTTGCACAGAACCATCAGACGTTCCAAAGTTCAAGAAAGCCTTGTGCGCCTATTAGAACAGGGCTATAAAACACATTTCAAAGAAGTAGCAGGGATACTGGCAAGTGAAAAAGAAAGAGCATGCAAACAGCTAACATCAGGAATGAAAGAAGGGCATTACTATTGACCCCACAGACATAGGAAGGACTAAACGAGGACACGAGGAGCAGTTGCAAGCCAATAAATTAGACGAGCGAGATGAAATGGACCAGTTACTAGCAACATGCAAACTACCTACACTGACTCAAGAAGAAATAGAAGCTCTCAACAAGTAAAGACCAATGACAAGTAAAGAGACTGAATCATCATCAAAAACCTGCCAACAAAGAAAAGTCCAGGACCAGATGACTTCATGGGTGGAGTCTATCAAACATTCAACGGAGAATTAACACCAATCCTGCTCAAATTCTTCCAAAACACTGAAGAGAAGGGAGCACTTCCTAACTCACTCTATGAGGCCAACATCACCTTAATACCAAAGCCAGATAAAGATACCACAAGAAAAGAAAACTACAGACCAATATCTCTCATGAATATAGATATAAAAGTCCTCAACAAAATACTAGTAATTTGAATCCAATGGCACATCAAAGCATTATATACCATGACCAAGCAGGATTTATCCCAGGTATGCAGGGTGGTTCAACATAAGAAAATCAATTAATGTACTATACCACATTAACAGAATGAAGGGAAAAAACCATGTGATCATCTCAATTGATCCAGAAAAGGCAACTGATAAAATTCAGCACGCCTTCCTGATAAAAACACTCAGAAAACTAAGAATAGAAGGAAGTACCCTTAACATGATAAAGGGCATATATGAAAAACCCATAGCTAACATAATACTCATAATACTTCATAATAAGACAAGGATGCTCACTGTCACTACTGTTACTCAACATTATACTGGAAGTTCTAGCCAGAGCAATTAGGCAAGAAAAATAAAGACATTCAAACAGGAAAGGAAGAAGTAAAACTCTCCCTATTTGCTGATAACAAAATCCTATTCATAGAGAATCCTGAAAAATCTACAACAAAGCTACCAGAGCTAATAAACAAATTCAGCAAAATGGCAAAGCACACAATCAATACAGAAAAGCCAGTGGCATTTCAATACACTAGTCATGAACAATCTGAAGAGGAAATCAAGAAAAAAATTCCTTTTAAAATAGAAAATAAAAAACCCAAATATCTAGGAATAAATTTAACCAAGGATGTAAAGGACTTGTACACAGAAAACTATACAACATTACTGAAAGAAATCAAAGACCTAAATAAATGGAAGGACATTCCATGCTCATATATTTGAAGACTAAATATTGTTAATATATCAATTCTACCCAAAGTGATATACAGATTCTATGCAATTCCAACCAAAATTCCAACGGACTTCTTTGCAGAAATGGAAAATTTAATCATCAAATTCTTATGGAAGGTGGATCCAAATCATCAAAACTATCTTGGAAAAGTAAAACAAAGTTGGAGGACTCACACTTCCTGATTTTAAAACTTATTTCAGGGAAGCGAACGTGGCTCAAGTGATTGAGCTCCTGCCTACCACATGGGAGGTCCCAGGTTCAGTTCCCAGTGCCTTCTAGATAAGACGAGCAAGACAGCAAGCTGGTGAGATGGGCAAGCATGACAGGCAGGCGCAACGGCAGGTGTGACAAGGTGATGCAACAAGATGATGCAACAAGGAGACAGAAAGAGGAAAGACAATCAGAGACACAACAGAGCAGGGAGCTGAGATGGCTCAAGTGACTGAGTGCCTCTCTCTCACATGGGAGGCCCAGGTTTGGTTCCCGGTGCCTCCTAAGGAGAAGACGAGCACACAGCAAATGGCACAGAGAGTGCAAACGAGGGAGGGGAGAGGAATAAATAAATAAAAGTAATCCTTAAAAAAAAACCTATTGCAAATCGACAGTAATCAAAACAGCATGGCACTGGCACAAGGACAGATACATAGACAAATGGAACCAAATTGAGAGCTCAGAAATAAACCCTCCCACATTTGGCCATTTGATCTTTGACAAGAGCGCCAACTCCACTCAGTAGGGAAAGAATAGCCTCTTCAACACAGGGTGCTGGAAAAACTGGATGTCTACATGCAAAAGAATGAAGGAGGACCCCTACCTCACAACATATGCAAAAATTAACTCAAAATGGATCCGAGACCTAAATTTAAGAACTGAAAGTCTAACACTCCTAGAAGAAAACATAGGGAAGCATCTTGAGGACCTTGTGTTAGGCAATGGTTTCTTAGACTTTACACCAAAAGCAGGAGCAGTAAAAGGAAAAATAGATAAATGGGGGAGTTAATTAAATTTAAAGCAAGTAGAAAGACAATCTACAGAATGGGAGGAAGCGTTCGGAAACCGTACATATGATAAGGCTTTAATACCCGGAATATGTAAACAAGTCCTTCAACTCAACAACAAAAAGACAAACAACCCAATTCTTTAAAATGGGCATAAGACTTGAACAGACATTTCTGCAAAGGACATAGATAATGGCCAACAAACACATGAAAAGATGCTCAATGTCATTAGTCATTAGGGAAATGCAAATCAAAACCACAATGAGATACCACTTCACACCCATTAGAATGGCTGCTATTTTTAAAAAATAGGAAATAAGTGTTGGAAAGATGTGGAGAAATAGGAACACTCGTTCATTGTTGGTGGGAATGTAAAACGGTGCAGCCACAGTGGAAAACAGTAGCAGTTTCTCAGAAAGTTAAGTATAGAACCACTATATGACCCAGCAATCCCACTACTAGGTATACACCAAAAGAATTGAAAGTGGGGCCTCAAACAGATATTTGTACACCAATGTTCATAGCAGCATTATTTACAATTGCCAAAAATGGAAGCAACCCAAGTGTCCATCAAGAGATGAATGCATAAATAAAAGGTGGTATGTACATACAATGGAATATTATTCAGCTTTAAAAAGGAATGAATTTCTGATACATTTGATGACATGGATGAACCTTGAAGACTTTCATGTTGAGTAAAATAACCCAGACACAAAGGGGCAAATTTTGTATGATCTCATTTATATGAAATAATCAGAATACACAAATTCATAAAATCAGAAACTAGAATACAGGTTCCCAGGGTGGGTTGGAGAGGGGAATGGAGAGTTAATATTTAATTGGTATGGAGCCTTTGCTTGGGATGATGTAAAATTTGGGGCAATGGATTATGATGATGGAGGCACAATTTTGTGAATAGAATTAACTCCACTGAATTGTATATTGGAAAAGGAATAAAAAGGGAAAATTTAGTTGTATATGTTACCCACACACACACACATGCACACACATAAAACATAGAGCCGTGCAACACAAAGTATGAATCCCAACACAAACAGTGGCAAGTTAATAGCATAATTACAATAATGTTGTGTCGTCAAATGTAACAAGCAGTACCACACTAATGCAGAATGCTAATATAGGGAAAATTGTGTACGTGAGAGGGAGATAGATGGGAGCTCTGTACTTTCTGCATGACGTTTCTGTAAACTTACAACTGCTCTAATAAATAAACAAATAAAATAAAAATGAAACAATCTTTGTGGGAAATAAAACCTCACCTTTCTAGAATCCACCCTCAAATCCAGAGCCAGCACAGGAAGGACATAAGGGACAGGCTAGCGAACAAGGGGCCACACTCGGACAATGAAGCGAACTCTCCCCACACAAGAGGCTGGGGGTCCTGAGGAAGAGGAGGATGCAGATTCGCAGGGCTGCCAAGGCCCTTCCACACCCAGACTGCAGCAGGGAGAGCTGCCTCCAGCAGGAATTACTGTCGTGGCCAAGGACAGCCAGGCTGGACGTGTATGTCCCTGACCTCCTACCGAGCATGCGTGAAAAAGATGCAAGAGGGTTTAAAAAATCCAGACTTGCAACCAAAGGAACGAAGTAAGTAGAGCTGTCAGGAAATGGCTTCTATATTGTGTATAGACGTACAATTCTATATGCATATATTATACATGTATCTATTATACATTTAGGTCAAGTAAGTATTTCTAAGTATCATATACATGGTCAAGATGTTCAGAGAACTCAGGGATGGTCCAGAATTTGGCCTTCTCCACAGGATTCCTTGTCTCAGTAATGACCCCCAGTTCATCCACCAATTCTTCATGCGCCAAAAGCTTAGGAGCCAAATTGATGCCTCTCCCTTTGGCATCTCTGCCAACATCCAAGCCAATGGCAAGTCCCACGGACACGCCTTCTAAATGAGCCCCGAATTTCCTGACGCACGAGCCATCTTCACAGTCTCCAGTCCAAGCCTAATGTAGTCCTCTAGCTGGACAGTTTGGGACACTTGATCCTATCCCGTTTCCCTACCATCCGTGCTCCACAAAGCAGCTGGGCAACCTTGACAGCTGATAATAAAAATAAGATTGTGCTACGCCCTGGCTTAAAACACTTTCAGGATTTTCTGTTATGATGACAATAAAACCCAAACTCTTTAAAAGCCTGCAGGGCCTCTGTGCACAGCTCTTGGGTACCTCGAAGGGCTTACCCGCCCCCACCCCCGCCTGCTCGCTGTGCTTCAGCCTTGCCTCTCTCCTTCCTTCCCGCAGAGGCCAAGGAGCTCCCGGCCAGGGCCCTGCGCCTGCTGCACCCCACCTGGCTGTTCCGGCCCTGCATTTCCCCATGGCTGACCCCTACCCATTACTTGGGACTCGGCTCAAAGGTCCCCTCTTCCAAGAGAACGTCACTGAACATTCAAGCCAAAGTAGACCTCAAGCCACCACCCAACCCCACCACCACCACCACTAGCTCATTCCTGGGCTGTTTTCCTCATTAGTGCTAATCACTTTCTGAACTTAGCACATTTATCTATCGATTATAAAAATTATTGAGATTTGTGTATCACTCTGGTCCCAACACATAAGGAAGCCCCTGGATTCTACTCAGCAGACATTTGGTGACTGATAAAGAATACCATCCTACTTCAAACTCCAATGCCCCCTCCCCTTCCCCTTTCAGCCAGAAGAGAACTTCCCCGCAACGTAACTCGTGCGCCGGCGGCATCTCACCCACCTGGAGATGGACACTCCACACGCCCACCTAGAGCCAGTCTCTCCACCTGGGCGGCAGGTGGGCCCACAGGTGCCAGCAGAAGGCACTCGTCCGCCATTCTTCCTTCTCTCCCACACACCACCAATTCTGCCTTCTCTGCTCAGTCATTATCAGCATGACATTTGCTGGCATTTCTACCATCTTAAAAAATAACCGTTTTGATTACCCGCCACCACTAGCAGTTCCCCTTTGCAGCAAATTGATGAAGTCACTGTCTCCTCTACTTCCTCTCTTAAACTCAGTCCACCCAGCCTCCCGCCCCCAACACTGCTCTCAGCAAGGCCAGCAGTGACCTCTGTGGGCCTGCAGAGGACCAGGGCACGGTAGACGGGGACTCAGCAGGCAGGACACAGCTAAAAATGCGATTCTCAGTCCTCGCCTCATCGGCCAGCCACCAGCGTGTGGCACAGCTGGACACTGCCTCCTCCACTGGCTTCAGGACACAGCACCACCCAGTTTCCCTGCAGCCCTGCGTGCTCTCCTTCCTGGAATCTTTTGCCAGCCCCTCTGCTTCTTCCCAGCAGCCCATATTGCAAGCCCAGGGCTCCGACCTGCTGTCTTTTCTTTTACTGCTTTGGTGACTTTATCCTGCTTCTGTACCATCTGTACACTGAGAACTCCAAATTCCTATCTCTAAGCTCAGCTCTGGGCTCCTGTGTCCAAGCGCCCAGCCGACACCTGCACTGGGCTGTCCAGCAGATGGCTCAGCTCTCCAGGCGACGTCCTCTCAAAGCCTTCGCCACCCCCTTGCAGATGAGGAAGCTCCACCTTAGAGCCATCGCGACTGCTCTGCCTCTCATGCTCCACTTCAGAAGCCTGCATGTCCAGACTCTGGGCCCCTCTCCCCAGCTCCACGGCTACCTGCCATCAGATCACAGCTAGGTAACCTCAGAAGCCTTCAGAATGTTCGCCCTTGACCCCCACATTCTACTGTCAACCAGCAGCCCGGTGTTCAGAGTCTCTCTTCTGTCTAGAACATGCCAGTGATTTCCCGTTTCACTCAGGTCAACGAGCAAAGCCCCGCCTCCACCTCTCTGCACCTCCCACCCCTCCCGCCTCGAGTCACTCCTGCGCGTGGGCGTCTTCGCTAGTCCTTGGCCCTGCTCTCGCTGGATGCCCTGCTGGCTCCCTTGCCCCTCACTCTGCTCAGTGAAGCCCACCGCACTGTTCAGCGCGGCAACCTGACTCCCCTCTGTCTTCGGCCACTGAGGGTCTCTTTAGCCCGCGCTAATTGTTCTTTTGCAGAGGACTCAATACCCTTAACAGACCAGCAACTTACCTATCTGTCGTTTACAGCGTCTCTCCTCCCTCCAGAGCCCACCCCAGGAGCCACCCACAGCGGTGCAAAGGCCAGGAAGAATCTGAATATCTGCAGAATTGATGGACTTAAACTGAACTTTATCCTACAGGCAGTTATAAAAGGAACCAAACAGAGAGACTGGAAATTAAAATAGTAAAGACTGAAGTTTAAGGAAACACAATGGAAGGGCGATTTTTGCAGACAGGGTGAGGCCGAAAACGCAATCAAGAGCTGGGAGATTGAACCAAGAAATTCTCCCAGAATGCACGACCAAAAAATAATAACAAAAGGACAGAATGTATGAAAATAGCTGAATATTGAATCTGGAAGGGAGATTCGACAACTGATGAATTCCAAAAGGAGACATAAGGGTGAATGAAAGGGAGCCCGTACTTGAGGAAAAATGGCTGAAAGACAGGGGTCCTCAGCCTGCAAGGCGCAGGGTGAATAAAAGCCTGCTGTGAACCCAAAACTCAAGAGAAGCTCGGGATAAACGTGCTCAGGAAAATGAGAGTGTTTCTTTTCAATTCTAAGATAAGATTTTCTACCAAAGAAGCTTCTTGTAAAAGGAACTGGCACGTCTTATGCTGTTTTCTTAGGTACTGACCTTCAGCTGCAAGGCGGGCTGCCCTCCAACGTCCTCACAGGACAGACACGTTTCTGGATTCTCTATTCCCATATAAATGGGAATTCCTTTGCCTTGCTCAAGAGACCCTGGATACTTGCACGGGAAAACAGTGACCTTCACTGCCAATATAAGGAGATGAGGTGTCGGTTTCCTTTTGAAGTCAGGAGAAGACCCTCTGATTTACCAAGAAAGTGGCTTCCCACTGAGGCTGAAAGAGCTCTTCAGAGACGGCCCTGCTGCCCTGGTCCCACCACATGGCCGGCACCCACTAGCTCATTCATTCATTCGCACCATGGGCCAATCACCCCCAGAAGTGGAGCAAACGTGAAACGCTGAGCAGACTCTGCTCAGACGCCCGGAGATGGGAAGCCCCCACCCCAGGCAGCCCCTCCCCTGGAGAGCTCTGCCCCTCGGCAAGCATTGCCCAGTGTGGCGCTGAGATCTGCCTTCCGGGGGTTCCCCTCCTTTTACAGCTGCCCCTCTTGCCCAGCACAGGCCCTTCTACCACAGAAGGCAGCTGTCCCACTCCCAGGAGGTTCCTTCACCCTCACGATTTCTTTAATCAAAGACAAACTTTCCCTCACTTCTGCTCCCAGAAAGTGTGAAACTCTCCCCGGTGCAGATGGGCCACACTCTCACCCAAGGCTGGGTGCCAGCCTCCTGGCCCAGGAGGGACCTCCTCAGAGGGAGCAGCCACAGGACCCCCACTCACCAGAAACCACATTGTCACTGCGTGGGACGGCCACCAGCGTCCAGCCCTGGAGGACCCACACCTGCCGATTCAAATCTGAGATCGTCCCAATTTCAGGTTCAAGTGCCACTGTTCTAATGGAAAGGCATAATGAAGAGACGGGATGATTAAACCTGCTTTACTGGATCCCAGGAGAAACACGATCTTCCACACATGGAAACGGGCAGCGCTCACGGTGCAGCCGTGGTGAGGAGCACGGCGCTGGCAGGGGCACCATGCCTAAGAGGGGACGTGCATACAGCCGCGTGGCAGGCGTGGGCCTACTCCGTGCTAGTGCTGGTGCAGAAGGAGCCGCCCTGCCCTCCAGAAGCCGAGTCCAGAGGGGGAGGCTATGGCGCCCCACCCCAACATCACCTTCTTGGTAGCCTTCTGTGGACTGGGGTTCCTTGAGAGCATGGCATAGTGGGGTTGCCTCAGCACCTGTGGGGACAGAGGTAGGAGAGCTGGGCCTCAGGAGCCGTTCCCAAGACCTTCTCAGGACACTGGACACGGAGCCAGGAAGCCTGTCCTGCACAAGGCCCGTCAGAAGATCTGGGCCACACCCCTGGGACAAAACCTCAAGGGGGCCTCGAGGAGGGGAGAGCAGGTAGAGTCTTCCTTTGCCAGGGATGCAGCCAACGACAGTGTCTCCCCAGAAGTTCCAAGACCAAGCGTGACTTTTGGCCTTAAATACACCGAACCCCTTGATGCCAATTTCTCCTCCCAGCAGCCCCTCCCTCTGTGGACAGATGCTCCTGCTGGGTGCAGGGGAGCAGTTCTGCCAGGATCCCACCAACTCCTAGTGAGACGCGGCTGAGCCCGTGCAGGGTGGGCACGGAGCCAGCTGGCGTGGCCTGCGCCATCGCCGAGCCCCAAGGCTCAGCAGAGACGGGAGGTTCTGCTGGGAGGGCCGTCCAGCTGTCAGCCACACGGGACAAGGCAGGGCCTTACGGGACGTCCAGGGGACCGGATCTTGGCTCCAGCAGCTCCCACGAGCTCGGTCAGACCACGGGCCCTTCATCTGGAGAGGAGAGGGAGGCGCCAGCCCCTTCAGCGGGTGTGACAGCCATATGACAGGAAAGAAAACCAGTTCCTCCAGGTGAAGAAATCTCGGCATCAGCACAAGCGTGAGGGAGAAACGTGGGCTGGGCCGCCTCACAGGAATGACTGCAAGGAACCGGGCTTCTCAGGAAGGGGCGCCTGAGGGACTTCCGGAGCTCGGACCCGCCCAAAGGCCTCTGTTCCGCCAAAAGCCCACGTCGGTCGTCCGAGACCTGGTGCCCCCTGGACTATAGTCACATCTCGAAGATGAAACTCCCAGCCTCACACACGGGAGACAGCGTGTTATTTAATAGATTCCTGTCCCCCAAGTGAAAAAGATTGACAAAAATGAACAGAAATAACCCCAAAATTACTCATCAAATGGAAGAAATCAAAAGCTTTAAAAGGGTTTAGATGCAAGGCCACACAGGACACTGCCAAGGCACACTTCCCCAAATTTAGAGCAGCTGTTGCCCAAGTCGAACACTCAGGCACAACGAAGAGCCCGAGCAGTGAGCCTGAGGTGAGCAGCCGTGGCACCACGCCGAAAGATCGCAGAGTGGCATGACCCGACCTTGAAATCACTGGACAAAGAGCCAGGGGGCAGAGAGCACAGCCTTCATCCGATGAGCCACATCACACAAAATGCGAAAGCCATGGAAGAAAAGGTGATAATTCTAATGCTGTCAAAAAATTTAAATTTGGGACAAAATTTGGACAAAACACGCCATGAAAGAAAGTTAAAAGATCAGGAGAAAACATTTGCAACACTTCTGACAAATAATTAATATCCAAAAATTTTAAAGCATTCCTACTAATCAATTAGAAAAATGCAAACAATCCTATAGAAAAATGAGCAATGAATGTCAAAAGCACTACCAAAAAGAAAATACAAATGTTCAATAAATATAAGTAATTATAATTTACCACACTAACAATTAGCAAAATGCAAATCAAAGCAATAATGAAATGCGGTTCCCACCCATCAGGAAGGCACAAATCAAGGAGACGGTATGCTGTGGTGTAGCGCCTGGTTCACAAACACGGGACTGACCTGAGGACGAGCACAGCCGCTGGGGAAAGCAGTCTCGAACGAGCCGTTCAAAGCGTAAATGTGTGCCCCTTGGCACCCGCCGGCTTTCCCAGGGCGGTGAGGCTCCCACCAGGGCCTCCAGGACCGCAGTGGCTCCCCACGCCGTGACTCAACACACACCAGCCGGAGCAGAAGCTGAGGGATGCAATCACCATCAGCTTCCACGCCCTGAGTTTGAAAACCATCGCACAGCCTTATGCCGGGAGCCGTCTAGTATTTCAGCCTCCATCAGTCAGCCTAGCAGAGACTGCATCACCCCACACACCCCGAGTGCTCGACGGCCTTCCCCATGAGAAGTCAGAAGAGGCAGCCCATCAAGGCCCAGAGGCGATCCTGCCGGAATGCACCTAGGGTTCATTACCAAGCTACCCAGAGCTCCTCTCGAGCGCTGTGGAATGCCGCCTGCCGCCCTTCTCCCTCCTGAGCAGGCCTGGCGCTTCCCGACCCCTGCGTGTGGGGCAGCTGGCCCAGGAGCCGTCTGGGAAATGCTTCTCGGCAGTTCCTCTCTCGTGGTGGGGTGGGGAGGCGTTGCCCACCTCGGCTGCCCACGGAGGCCCAGGGCAGAGGCAGGGTCAAAGCCCTCGTTTGCTGCGTCTGCTCAACTGTGCCCTTCCCGGGTCCCCATCAGCGCCCTGACCTCGGCTCGAGGATAATCAGTGCTGCCGGACTGCAGGCTCTGCAGGATGTGAGGCTCCTTCGGCCTCCCAGGCTCTGCCCGCCCACGCTGCTCTCAGTGGGGCACGCACCGTTTTCCACCTTCGCCCATGCGGCTCCCTAAAGCTGCCAGGAGAAGCCAGCAGACTCCATCCTCTGCCAATCACCGCTGCCACCAAAGCGCTCGACTCCCTGACTCCCTGTCATTCGCCTGCACCTCACTATCGGGCGAGCCTGCCCCATCCACCTGGTGCCCGGGAACTGGAGCCAGTTTCCCACAGGTTTGAGCAGAGAGGTCCTTGCCTCTGCCTCAAGGCCACGGAGGCCAAGCCTCCCGATTCGGAGGTCAGTGCGCCCCGCTTTTCTCACTTGTTTCAACGTGAGGAAGTGAGAATAGTGACGCAGGTGCGTGGGCTGCATTGAAGGGGATTCAAGGACATCTGTATAAGCTCGGTGAAAAGCGCATTCTTTTTCCATATTATATGATATTGTAAGAGTAAAACACATCATGAGAAGCATGAAATATTGAATTTGTATAAATTTTCCAAATAAAAAAATGTCAAATATTTTAGTGAGAAGCTTGAGCTTGCTTCTATTTACTGTAATTTTATGACTAAATTCCCTTAAGCACCTTCTGATTTTAATGCTTTTTATTTATTTGTACTTTTCTCCAAAGTTTCTCTCCTTTGCCATTCATCCCCTTTGTTGTGTCTATCTTGTTATCTCTCCTCTGAATTATTGCATTTGTTTTCTTGTCGATCTTCATAGACACTATGACTTCATTAAGTTTTATCATTATATTTTAATCCAAGGCAAAATGTTTGGTTAAAAATTTTATCTGGCAAAAGCAACATACTTGGGGAGAGGATACATGTTCTATGTTTGTTTTGGTTTTTTTGAGGTACCAGGGCCAGGGGTTTAACCCAGGACCTCGTACGTGGGAAGCAGCACTCAACCACTGAGCCACATCAGCAACTCTGACTTGGATTTTTCAGTTTGTTTGCTTGTTCCTTGTTTTTTGTTTTTTGGAAGCACCAGGGACCCAACCCGGGACCTCCCATGTGGGAAGCAGGTGCTCAACCGCTTGAGCCACCTCGGCTCCCCTTGATGGTAGGTTGCTATGCTTGTCCTGCACTTGTCCTTTGGTGTCTTGTGCTGGTCACTCTTTCTTACTCATCTTTGGATGGGTTGGGTATCTGCCGAGTACCAGCTGTTTCGGCCTCTCTGTAAGACCCTGTGTCACTTTGCCTCCTCTGCTGCTCTGAACACACTGGTTCTAGGAGGGGTCTGCTGTGAGCTGGGCTCGCCCCTGCTCCCATCACATTTGTTGCAAACTAAAGGTAATGATTTTGTATTTCGGAGTGGTCCATTCAAGAAAAATTAATGTTTTGCTGACCCCTTCTGAGGTAGACCTTTCTGTCCTCTGGTGCTACCATCTTGGTTTAAATTTGTGCTACAACATAAGCCAAGGCTCCAGGGCGCACCTTCAGCCCACCTTGCTAGCCCATGGAGCCCTCGGCTCTCTGCTTCAGTCCACACATCCCTGCAGGCACAGGCCCGTCTCTCCCCCATTCACTGTGATGGACACAATGGCGCAGTCATTAGGGTTTTACCTGTGCTCTTGTCCAGGGCACTGAACATGGTTGAAGTCTCATTTTCTCAGTTCTAAACCGTGAGGTCGCTGGGGTTCCAGTTACAGCTAACCTGATATTCAGGTGCACCTGATCAAGTACTGGGGTGGGTTCACTCAAAGCTTATTTTCAGGAGAGAAGTCAAAGAGAAGAAGGAACATGGCTTGGGGAGCTTAGCTCAGCAGCACCAGCAAGGTCTTTGGAGCAAAGGTCTGGTCACTTAGATTTGTCTCTGGGCTCCCACGGGGCCCCTGCTACAGCCACTCAGTGAAAAACAAAAACAAAAACAAAACACAGCAAAAAAAAACAGTGTGGGGAGCATTAAGAAAAGAGCCACTTACCCAAATGCAGCATTTGACATTAGGGCACTGCAAAACTACAGGAAAAACAGATACAAGAGTATAGTGAAAAGCTACCCTCAAAAATATGAAAACCTAGATGAAATTAGTAACTTCATACCAAACAAAATTCCAAAATGGCACAAGAGTAAACAGGAAATTTGAATAGACCAAAAAGCACCAAAGAAATTGAACTGTTACTCTAGGACTTCCTTTTCCCAAAAGCCCAAGACTCAGATAATTTTAGGGTTGAATCCTATCAAACTTTCAAGGAACAGTTAATTCCTTATCTTATACAAATTGTTCCAGAAAAATTTTTTAAAGTACAAAAGTTGATCAACTCACTTTGTGAGAATAGTATAAGCTTGACTCCATAACCAGATAATTACAATAGTAATAAAAATAATAATAATTAAATTCTGTTTCATTTATGGATGTTGATGAAAAATATAAATATTAGCTCTCCAAATTTAACAATGTATTAAAAAAGACTTTATGTTCATGTAGGGTTTACCCAGGAATTCAAAGAAGTTCAACATTAGAAAAACTGTCTCTTCACTAAGTTAAAAAATTATAGGGTTATTGCAGTAAATGCAAAAAAAAGCACTTTATATTCAACACATTTCCAATTTTTAAAAATTCTTACAAAATTACAACTAGGAGGAAGGTACTTCCTTAACCTATGAAAGACTAAATGTCTCAAATATACACCAAACATAAAACCTAATAGAGAAATTTAAAATCATCATCTTCCAGACCAGTAACAAGATGAAAGTGTCCACAACTATTCAACATTATAGTGGAGTTCCCGGACAATACTTTGGAATAAGAAGAATTGAGAAAGGTAAGCATAGGATATCAAACTGTCATTATTTTCAGACAAAGAAAGATCATAGACTAAGAAAAATCAATAAAAATTTATTAGAACTAATAAGAGGTTAGCAAGTGTGTTAGTTACAAAATGATTTAGAAAAACCAACATTTCTCTGCAGCAATAACCGACTAGAATATATGACCAAAAAATACTATTCACACTGTCCCTCCATTTCTCTAGAAAAATTGACATAAACAAGAGAAGGGGGAGGGAAAGATGGACACAAGAGACCAGGGAGAAGGAGGCTGCAGAAACTGTGAAGGAGAACGGAGGCAGGAGAAATGGGGAGAGGCCTTGGCCCTGTACCCCAGAAAGTGCCTGAAACATGACGCAAGTGATTCGCATGATGTCAATACATGAGCTCCCCAGAGACTCCGATATAACTTCCAGGTCACTCCGAAGCTGCAAGCAGCTTTCCTGCCCGTGTCAGAGACTTCAAATGGTAAGCTTTAAAAGAAAGAAGGTGAAGTGTAAAGAAATTCACGTTTCTGTGAGGGATGGACTCTGCCTTCTCTGGTCCTGGATAACAATCTGTTTTCCTTCCAGAAGAAAGCGTGTCCCTAAACCCTAACTAGCTCCCTTGATATGGAATGACTGACACCAACGAGCGACACTAGTGGGTATTAGCCACTGGAATTAGAATACTTGCTGATATTGCCTTGTTTCGTGATGGATGGCTTGAAAGAGTTGGAGAAACCATGAGGAAACACAGAATACTGAACTCCTGGAGTTTGGAACGGTATTTCCTGTCAGCATTTATGAAAACTTGCTTTATAAATTGGCCAGATCTCTCCAGTTTCTAAGGCTGCCTTTCACCATTGATGCTGCTCAGCTGTAACTCTGCTGACTGGTGCGGAGGGCGCGGTGTGTTGCAGACGCTGACCAAGATAGGAGAAACAGAACTGAATCTCAAGCCCGGCACAAGTTCCTAATTCTGCCATTTTGGCTGCCTCACTTGTAGGGCTGCAAGAGCTTTTCAAAGCATGTTTATGCACAGCTTGCCACTCCTCCCCAACCAGTCAAAAATTACAGCCTCTTGCACATTTACTCTAAATGACAAACTTATTTGTTGTTGAAATGTACCCTAATAGCTCTCTGCTCTGCCACAGAACTCACCCTATCAACGAAGCCTCCACAGGGCCATTCTCCGTGAGGAGACCCTTCAGCTCTTGGAACACTGTGAGAGAAAAGAAAAGAAAACTGAATATTGCACTGTTACTTTGAACCCAAGAGAAAACCTGTAACTAGAAATCATTAACAATTTTATAGCATAAAAGAGAAAAATAGGTAGATTAAGTCAATGTCTGAAAGTAATTTCACAACCTAAGAAGAGTAACAGAAAATGAGCAATTTACCATTCAAAATTTTCATCATAAGTGAATGTACCTTGATATACATTAAATGTAGGTCTAGATGTTATGTGTAGGTATATGCTGCGCAAGAATATTGGGTTGGCCACACCGTGAGATGTCCATTTTGAATCCAGTGCTTTCATTAGAAGGAACAGAGTAGTTGAAAGCTAATGAATGAGCTAGGCTAAGTTGTTGATTTCCTGTTTTCTGAAATATCCTTTAGCAAAAATTAAATTCTACATGGCAGAACTGAGCCCTTTACATGTATAATCTTTTATCATGTGACATGTAAAGGGGCAATTTAGAACTATCATTTTATTGAAAAACTTGGAGGTTACTGAATCAATTCATGTTAGAGAAACAGGGTAGAGTTGAGGTTGGCGTGTCCCCAGAGAGCCGTCCATGCTCCGTGCCTTTCGGAGGCTGCGTTTTCTGTATTTTCAGAGGGAAAGGGAGGGAGAGATAATGGGCTGTTATCCCTGGGAAGTCCAGCCTCGTTGCCCAGCCCCGCACGTTAAGCTCTGCGAGGTCCTGACAGTGGACGTGACGACAGGAGCACAAACCACGGGCATGAGAGGCACAGCTGCAGGAAGACTCACAAAGGCTTATTTCTGGGCAGTGAGATGATGGGTGGCTTTTATTTTCCTCAACATTTTTGTATTTTCAGGGTTTCCCACAACTGTTTTTTAAATAGAGAATAATTTCATTTTATTAAAATGTTTCTATTAACCAGGAAAAAATAACTATCATAATAGTGATAAATATTGCAAATATCTAGGAATTAACAACCAAAACACGCAAGACCTGTATGGAAAATTTTTTCTTAATCTAATGAAAGATATAGAAGAAAATTAGAATAGAGGGAAGCGGGTGTGGCTCAATGGACAGAGCCCCCGTTTACCATATGGGAGGCCCGGGTTCGCGTCCCGAGGCCTCCTTGTGAGGGCACGCCGGCCTGAGAGGTGCGGTGGGCTGATGCAGCAACCTCACGGCAGGAAGCAGGTGTGGCGCAATGGATAGAGCACCCGTTTACCATATGAGAGGCCCCGGGTTCGCTTCCCGGCGCCTCCTTGTGAGGGCAGGCCGGCTCGCGCGGCGCCGTGGGCTGATGCGGCAAGACCTCACAGCAAGGGGGAGATAAGCAGACACAGAGAAGACAC
>JAQZBX010025455.1:0-29512 GCA_029593785.1 Cabassous unicinctus
ATGCTACAATCTAATAATGAAATTGGGTATGGATGTATAAATAAGAGCAATGCAGCTTATCTTAGATTGCTTTGGGTATATGAAACATGCTTGATGGTTTGAAAAAGACCAGTGTGGTTTGGAATATTTAGTTAAACTTCTATTAAGTGGCATTATATGAAAACTATGTCTCAAATAATGGATAGAAATAATTTCTATATTTGGTCAAGAACATTGGGAATAATAGCATAGGCAGAGTCTGCAGAAATGAGTGTTGAACTCAAGGTGGAGGGAGAAAGGAGATGAGCAATGGGTGGTCAGAGTGACAAAGCAGGAAAAGCTGTTGTGAATGTGGGAAATGAAGATGTAGGTGGATAAGAATAGAGAGAACTTTAAATGACACCCTAAGGTGTTTGAATTTATCTTAGAGGAACCAAAGTTTAAAGTTTTATCTAGAAGCAGAATGTTACTTCTGTCAATATCAGGAAATTTGGACACTAAACTCTAATAAAGATAAATAGATCTAGAAAAGATCAAGGGAATGTGAGCCTTAATGAGTAATCAAATAATAGTTCTTATATTTATCTCATTACTTGTTCACTATTATTAGGCTATGGTGAGAAACATAATTAGAACATCAAGGAGACCCTTAAAACAAGAAATGGGTATTCAGATAAATGGAGAAACAATATTTTATTTACAAGTAGGCTCAGTGAATCTGCTCTGCAAAGGCAGGAAAAAGTTCCAAAATGAGTTGATATAAATATGAAGGTGATAAATACAAATTACTTATTAAATACTTATGTGGATATTTATTTCCCAAGCTTTCCAAGGCATGTTTCATTAAAGATGAACAGTTCCTGCCTTCATCCTTAGTCCTCTTTATGCACTTCCTAAGATATAAAAATTGACTTATCTATTCTATGTAATTTCAAACACAATTCCAATCAGATAATAAATGAAAAATGTTTTCTCAGTGGAAAATATACATATACAGGAAAATTGCTTTTTAAGTATATTTTAAGGGTATTCAATACAAAAACTGACATAGAAATGATTTGGAAATACTGAATCAAATACTGGTATTCTAGATTTGTATACTACCCTTTACTATGGTAGGACCGTCTTTGAAATTAACCAAATATTTCTATGAATCCTGATCTCATAGCTTGAGCGCATACAGCTGAATTTTAGGGGAAATAACGTTCCATAGATGTATGTATGCCTGTATTTGAAAGACAACAGAGGATGATTGAAGAAACTCCACTTCCTGTTGTAAAAAAGGAATTTGAAGGAAAATAAGACACTTCAAATTAGAATCTTATTTCTCCATAATTGCTATCTCAACAGAGAAGTTGGAGATGACCGAAGATAACCACTCAATGACAAATGAATTTATCCTCACAGGATTTACGGATCGACCAGAGTTGAAGATCCTTCTGTTTGTAGTGTTCTTAACCATGTATCTGATCACCATGGTGGGGAATCTTGGTCTGGTGGCATTGATCTATATGGAGCGTCGTCTTCACACACCAATGTACATCTTTCTGGGCAACCTGGCTCTGATGGATTCCTGTTGTTCCTGTGCCATTACCCCCAAGATGTTAGAGACCTTCTTTTCAGAAGATAGAATGATTTCACTCTATGAATGCATGGCACAATTTTATTTTCTCTGTCTTGCTGAAACTACAGACTGCTTTCTCCTGGCGGCTATGGCCTATGACCGTTATGTGGCAATATGCAGCCCATTGCAGTACCATACCAGGATGTCGAAGAAACTCTGCATTCAGATGCTCACAGGGGCCTATATAGGTGGAAACGTGCATCCCACGATTCACGTAGCGTTTCTGTTTAGGTTAACTTTCTGTGGTTCTCATCAAATCAATCACTTTTTTTGTGATGTTTTTCCATTGTACAATCTTTCCTGTGTTGACCCCTATATTAATGAACTGATGCTACTTATCTTTGCAGGGTCAATTCAAGTGTTTACTATTACCATAGTCATAATCTCTTATCTCTGCATCCTTTTCACTATTTTCAAAATGAAATCCAAAGAAGGAAGAGGCAAAGCCTTATCAACTTGTGCATCCCACTTTCTCTCTGTCTCAATATTCTATGGTTCTCTTCTTTTTGTGTATGCTCAACCAAGCTCAGCTAGAGAAGAAGATAAAGATATAGTTGTTGCTATTTTTTATACTCTGGTAGTTCCTTTACTAAACCCTTTTATTTATAGTCTAAGAAATAAGGAAGTAATAAATGCTGTGAAAAAAATTATGAAGAATAAATCTCATAACATACTGAAACAAATATCACCCCCTGTAGCAAACTGATTTTAACATCATAAAAACTGGTTTTCATTGTCAGGGGGATAATAAGAAAATGAAAAACGACCATCCACTTTTATGCAAAATATCAAATCAATAAAATATATGATATGTAAGTCAACTAATGTATAAATGGATATATATGTTCAGAAAGGAGGTTTTCTACTGAGATATATTTCAAAAATCTAAGCTGATATAGTCCATCAGATGAGTAAGTGATTAGTCCTGCGATCACAAATTGTGACAAAGGGTAATTAGTTACATTGTTCAACAGACTCAATAAATACTAAGAATAGAAGACAGTATGTACATTTAATATTGTTGACAAATGCATGGACTCACTAATTTTGCAAATTCAGACACACTCTAGGTACTCAAATATTAATCACTTCCTAATTAACACCATCTATCAAATGTAAATTTTGCTGTTGAATTTGAATCTCAGCTTTTTTCATGTTCTAGGGATTATGTCTGAATATAGATTCATGTGTAATACATATTTTCAAATTAGGAATATTTTTATCTTTAGTTTTATATATTTATACTCTCAAGTTCTCTGAAAAAGAGTATCTTTATAATGGATATTTATACTCAATCTGCAGGTGAAAATGACGCTACTTATATTGAAATCTGCATGGATTTGAATGTTTTCATGTAGCTTGATTCATTGTCCATGATGCATGACAATGCAATTCCTGAATATATTAATTAAATTAATGGTTTGTTCCCTTGGTATCATTACTTGTTTTGCTTCTTACTAAGAATACTACTAACCTGCACTGTTCCAATGAAAATATTGTTATATTCATATTAATAGCAGTAATAGGGAGACTGTGCAAGCATCTAAACAAAAATATTTATTGATCACATAAAAGTACAAAATGAAAGAAGAATTACTTATTATCTGTACTAATTTCCTAATGCATCCAAGTCTTTAGTCATATTTAATGCTTAACTATAAGGTAGGTAACACAGGTATTATTGTTCTTATTTTACAAATAAGGAAATTTAGGGCCCAAGAGATTAAGAGATTTGCATGTTGTCACACTGCTAGTAAAGAAAGAAAAATTACTTACTGAGAACCTACTATCTTCCTGGCAGTAAACTAGAACTTTGATATATATTACCTACCAAAGTGTTAGGCATTATTTTTCATGATTTTCCAGAATGAAAACTCACACTTTGAAGTACAATGTAGCTTACTATAGATCATCTAGGTTACCTGCAAATTGGGCAGGTGGTTAATACTGTTAATTTGGTTAATACTGTGTTTTCCTCCTAACATTTTACAGCACCATTCACAGAAGTTTAAACAAATTTAATCTCAAAAAGTTTACAATCTAATAAGGATACTGAACATACATATATGAATAAAAAGCAATGCAGTTTATGCACAGCAATTTTAGATTTCGTTGGGTGTATATAATATGCTTGGCAGTTCAGTCAATGGAAATCAGTCTAGCACCTTAAAGAATGGAAATATTTTTGGTGTTTGGGGAAAAAAGAGGAATAATAGCATCTGGAGAGTCAATATGTATGGAAATGTGTTTGACCTTGGGTGTGGGGGCTAAGGGAAGTGAACAATGGATGAAGAGAGTGAGAAAGCTGGCAGACCTGTTATGATAATGAGAACTGTTGGTAAATGTGGGAAATAAAGATGAGAGTGTAATCAGACTACTTTATCTTAGAAACAAGAAATACTGAAGTCTTCCTGGGAGCAGAGGAATATGATTGCATTTTCAGGAAATTGACATGGCATTTGATTGGAAAGAGAGACTAGAAGCAATGAGACTAACCACAATAATTTACATAATAAGTGAAAAGAGCTGTAACTAGAGAGACTTTGAAGGGACAAAAGTGCATTGATATAAGCACATTTTAAAGAACAAATAGTGAATTTTAATTTTTTGATAATAAAATGAAGACTTATTTGTTCTTTTGAGTAGATGTTGTATTTGATATTGTATTATCAATATTTAATACAATGCTTGACATATTTAGGCATTAAAAAGCATTCCCTGAATACAGGATTTATAAAATAATGAGTTGATTTCTTTGATAACTAGTGAATTTAAACTTTTTCATACCTTTAATGACCACTTTTTATTTCTCCTGAAAATCTCTTGCTCGTGTCTTTTGCCAACTCTTGCATTGAGCCTTATGTTTTTCTTGTTATGTATATATATGATTTATATTGAAAAGCTATTGAAATTTTATATTCAGATGTGGTCAATTTTTTTCTCAATAACTTACTTGCATTCTAATTTTTCTTATGGTGTTTTGTGATGTATAGAAATTTTTTTTTAAAATTATTCATATATAATATATAGTGATCATTCCCTTTTTTAATACCTTCGATTTTCTTGCTGCTCAGAAACTTTCTATTCTGAAATCTCATAGTTATTGATATTTTCAGATATTTTCTTTTTTTACACTTTAATTATTGAATCAATCTGGGATATATATTTTGGGGAATGATCTAAAATAAGTCTCTAATATTAGATGAAGTTTTTATAAATAAAGTCAGAATTTAATGTAATTACAATCAAATACCAGAAGTGGCTTAAGAAGGAATAGGTAAACAGATTCTAAAATGTGTCAGGAAGATAAGCCAAGAAAATATTGAAAGAGACTGATAGCAGATATAAGATATTAAAATGTGTGATATATCCACAACAATTTAGATAACTTCATATCATTTCAAGAATCAATATTTTGGAAAACCAAATATTTTCCAGAATCAATCTCAAGTACATGGTGAGAATAACATTACAAATCAATCAGGAAAAAAGGGTTCATTTATGTTCTGCCCTGGGCTCTTGTTTAACTATTTGGATCTTCTTTCTTTGTATTTTGTTTTACATTGTTCACTTAAAGTTTTATTATGGAAAATGACAAATATTGATAAAATTTTTAGAATCTTCATGCATCTATCATTATACATCAATAAAATTTTATTAGAGTTAGAGTTAGCATGTAATTGATTTGTTATTTATATTTTGAATGGGTTAATACATATTTATTGATTTTCTATATTAATTTCTCAGTTTTAATTTTTAATATAGGATATATAGATAGATAAAATACTCATAATCAAATATTTTTATGGGCCTTAAATACTTTTTCAAAGCATAAAGGAGTCCAGGCACCAAGAAGTTTGAGATGTTCTGAAATAGATGGATTTTATACCTTTTAGTTCTACATGCTCACCAGCAATTGTTATTATCTGTGTTTTTTCAAATAAGCCATTCAAGTAGATATCTCATTATTGTTTAAAATTTGCAATTTCCTAATGACAAATTATTAAACTTATATTCATATGTTTATTTGCCTTCTGCATATATTTTTTTAGTGAGGAGTCTGTTCCTATCTTGTGCTCATTTTTTAATTGTTATGTTCATTTTGTACCTGGAAACTTAGCTGCATTTGTTGGTCAGCACTACTTGTTTTCATTAGTATTCTTTGGGATTTTCTTTATAAATAATTATATAATCTGTGAGTAGAGTTAATTTTATTTCGTTTCAAATTTGTATGCCTTTATTTCTTTTTCTTGCCAAATTGCACTGGCTAAATCCTCCATTATTGAATAGCAGTGACTAAAAAGGCATTTTTGTCTTATTCCTGAGTTTACAGGGAACATTTCAGTCTTTTAACATTGAGGACTATGTTATCTGTTTTTTATATGTAAATAGCTTTTATCATCTTGAGAAAGTTCTCTTCAATTCTTAGTTTTCTGAATGTTTCCATCGTGAAATGGAATTATATTTTTTCAAATGGCTTTTCTGTGTCAGTTAAGATGGTCATTCCCCTCTCCCCGTTTGTTCTACTAATGTGGTGTATTATACTGATTTTCTTCTATTGCACCACATTTGCATTCCTTGAATAAATCCCTCTTGGTCATGGTATGTAATCCTTTTTAATATGCTGTTGGAACTGATTTGCTAGTAGTTTGTTGTAGATGTTTTCATGTATATTTATAAAGGAAACTGGTCTGCAATTTTTGTGTGTATTGTTTTATCTTTCTTTGGAATCAGGGTAATGCTGGCCTCATAGAATGAGTTAAAAAGAATTCCCACTTTTTCAATTTTTAGGAGTGTTTGAGAAGGATTGGTGTTAAGTCTTCTATGAATGTTTGGTAGAATTCATCTGGTCATGGACAGTGTTCGTGGGAAATTTTTGATTATTTATTCAATCTCTTTACTTGTTGAGATCTTCTATTTCTTCTTTGGTCCATTTAAGTAGATGTTTTTCTAGGAATTTATCCATTTCATCAAGATTATCAGATTGTTTGGCAAACAATTGTTCACACTATTCTTTTATAATCCTTTTAAACTCTGCAAAATCAATACATGTGCCCCCACTTCATTTTTTTATTTTAGTTTTTTGCATCTTCTCTCTTTTCTTTGTTAATATATCTAGTGGGTTGTCAAATATATTGAAATTTTCCAAGAAAAACTTTTTATTTTGTTGACTCTTCTATTTTTTCTATTTTCTATTTAACTTATCTCTGCTCTAATCTTTTACTATTTTATTCCTTTTATTAAATTTAGGTTTAGTTTGCCCTTCTTTTTCTAGTTCCTCAAGATGTGAATTTAGATTATTTATTTGTAATCTTCTTTTAGAATGTAGGCATATATAGCTATCAATTTCCTTCTGTGAACTGCCTTTTCTGTGTCATATAAATATTAGTTAGTTGTGTTTTCATTTTTATTCTTCTATGAGAATTTTCACATTTCCCTTATGAATTTTTTCTTTGAACATCTCTTGTTTGAGAGTGTGTTGTTTAATTTATATGTATTTGTGGATTTCTAGTTTTACCTCTGTTACTGATTTTCAGCTTTATTCTTTTGTGATTGGAGATGAAACTTCGTATGATTTCAATCTTTAAATTTTATTGAGACTTTTTTGTGCCCTAACATTTGCTCTATCCTGGAGAATGATCCATGTGCAATTCACAACATACACTCTGCCATTGTTGAGTGCACTATTCTATCTAGGTTCTAGGTCTGTTAGATGTAGTTGGTTTGTACTATTGTTAAGTCCTCTGTTAAGTTGATCTGTTGTGTCTATGTCTATGCATCATTGAAAGTGGTGTATTGACGTCTCCAACTATTATTTTTGAACATTTATTTTTGTAGAACTATCTCAGTTCAATTCTGTCTATTATTGAAAATGGTGTATAGAAGTGTACAACTATTACTGTAGGAAAATTATTATTGTAGAATTAAACACTTCAATTCCGTCAATGTTGTTTCATGTGTTTTGAGACTCTGTTATTAGATGCACATATGTTTGTAATTGTTATATCCTCCTGAAGGGGGTTGCTATTTTATTTATATATTATATCTTTCCTTCTTTATTATAACAGTTTTTGACTTAGTCTCTTTTGTTTGATAATAGTATATAACCATTCCACCTCTCTTTTGGTTACAATCTGCCTGGAATATTTTTCCCATTCTTTCACTTTCAACCTACTTATATCTTTGGGTCTAAGGTGATTCTCTTTATGCAGCATATAGTTGCATCATGCTTTTTAAATCCATTTTGACAACTGGAGATTTTAATCCATTTACATTCCAAATAATTAAAGATAATGCAGAACTAACTTCACACATTTTGCCATTTGTTTTACATGTCTTATACAATTTTTATTCCTCATTTCCTCCATTAATGTTGTCTTTTCTGGTTAGTTGATCATGTGTAGTGAAATAGTTGTTTTTTTCTCCTTTCCTTTTTTGTATATATTTTTAGATATTTTCTTTGTAGTTCCCATGCAGTTTATATTTAATATACTAAATCTAAAAGAGTCTAGTTTAAATTGACACAAACTTAACTTTAATAGGATAGAGAATCTCCAACCCTATATCCTTCATGCCCCCACTTTATGTTGTTCTTTTCACAAATTACATCTTTATGCTTTGGTGCCCAATATCATAGAATTATATTTACTTTTACACATTTGTTATTTTGATAATGTAAAAAATAAAAGGAAGACTTAGAAACCAAGAATACAATAATACTATCTTTTATAGTATCTATGAAGTAACTTTCTAGTGAATCATTATGTTTTCATATGGCTTCAAGTAATTGTCTTGTGTCCTCTTCTTTCACCCTAAAATTTTCTCTTAGCATTTCTTGTAGAACAGGTCTAGTGGGAATGAATTCCCTCAGCTTTTGTTTATTTGTTAATATATTGGTTTCTTTATTTTTATAGGATACTTTTGCTAAACAAAGAATTCTCTGTTGGCATTTTTTTTCCTTTCTGCATTTTAAATATGTTATCCCACTGCCTTCTTGCCTACATGGTATCTAATGAGAAACCATCACTTAATATTATTGACACTCCTTGTGCAAGATGTTTAGTTTCTCTCTTACTGCTTTCATGATTACTTCTTTTTGGCCTTTGATAGTTTGATTCAATATAACTAGGTGTGGATCTTGTTAAGTTTATCCTGTTTGGAGTTCTTTGAGCTTCCTAGATGTGTATGCCATGTCTTTGGTCATATTTGAGAAATTTTCAACTATTATTCTTTCAAATATTCTTTCTGTCTCTTTCTCGTCTCTGGGACTTTTTCTCTTCAGGGTGTTCCACAGTTCTCTTAGGCTCTACTTACTTTTCTTCATTATTTTTCTTTCTGCTCCTCAGTTTGAATAATTTCAGTTATTCTATCTTGGATTTTGCTGCTTTTCTTCCACCTGTTCAAATCTGCTGTTTAACCTTTCCAGGGAATTTTTTTCAATTATTGTACTTCTCATCTCCAGATTTATGTTCAGTTCCTTTTTAATGTTTTAATTCTTCCAGGTATCAATTTCATGATTTCCCTTAGTTCTTTGCCCATGTTTTCATTTAACTCATTGATCTTACTT
Organism: Cabassous unicinctus; assembly: GCA_029593785.1. Lineage (NCBI taxonomy): Eukaryota > Metazoa > Chordata > Mammalia > Cingulata > Chlamyphoridae > Cabassous > Cabassous unicinctus. Next base: position 9,171 of record JAQZBX010025455.1, read on the forward strand.
AGGAGATTAACATCTTTGATTGGTTATTCCAATGCCTGGAATGCCTCAGGGCTAATTTCTGAAGTGTTATTTTGTTTCTATGAAACGACTCACATCTCCACACCACCATCACCCTCAACCACTGTCAAACCACCCCCCTTCCACCTTATCACAGGTTCTGCACAGACAGAGCATTGGCTCACCACACTCTACTCCCTTTCTGACTCCTGATAACCTATCTTCCAGACACTATCTCTCTGAGTCTGCTCAATATGCTTAGATCATATCAGTGAGGTCATACAATATTTGTCCTTTAGTGACTGGCTTACCTCACTCAACATAAGGTTTTCAATGGATGTCTTCAAGATTCATCCATGTTGTCCTGTGTGTCAATACTTTGTTCCTTCTTACAGCTGTGCAATATTCCATTGTATGTATATACAATTTGCTTACCCATTCATCTGTTATTGGACACTTGGGTTGCTTCCAACTTTTGGCAATAGTGAATAATGATGCTATGAACAATGATGTGCATAAATGTTTCTGGCCCTGCTTTCAATTCTTCTGGGTATATACCCAACAACGGGATTGCTAGATCATATGGCAATTCTACAGTTAGCTTCCTGAGGCACTGCCAAACCATCCTCCATAATGGCTACGCCGTTCTACATGCCCATCAGCAGTTGATTAGGGTTTTCTTTTCCTCCACATCTTCTCCAACATTTGTAGTTTTGTTTTTTCAATAGCTGCCAGTCCAATAAGTGTAAGATGATATCTCATTGTAGTTTTGATTTGCATTCCCCTAATAACTGGTGAAGTTGAGCATCTTTTCATGTACTTTTTAGCCATTTGTATTTCCTCTTTGGAAAAGTGTCTTTTCAAATTTCTTTCCCACTTTTTAAAATTGGTTGTCTTTTTATTTTCATGAATTTGGATGTCTTATATATACTGGATATTAGACCCTTATCTGATAAGTGATTCCAAGATATTTTCTACCATTGAGTAGGTTGGAAGGCTTTATTTTAGATTGGCTCTGTGTTGAGTCTCTCAAACAATGCTTACCCAAGTTTATAATGAAACTATAGATCAGTCCACTGAGAGTAGTTAGGTTATTCTCATAATATTCTGCACAGGCATTATGTATGGTAGCTTTCAGAAATTCCCCAGGAAACATCAATGTTCCTGTGTGTCCTAGATTCCCCTCCTCCCCCCAAAATAAATTCTATGTCAAGATTCTCCTCCTGGGCCCCTGGAGATGTATTTTATTTCTAAATTACTTTTGACCCAGGTGACTGCATTTTACTCATTTCCATGCTACTTTCCGCCACCAGTTTTCTGCCCTGAGTGAATTCCAGGTTAGGAGACACAAACAAATGCTTTGAGTCAGTCTTTCAGGTAGTGGGATAGATTGTAACTCCAAATACATTAAATTTGTGCATTAGGATTTCTAATAGCCAGATAGCAGGGCCTTGCACTGGGAACATGACTACCACAAAGGGGTAGTGAGTCACTGGGTCACTCTCAGTTCCACAAACTGTCATGCTGAGCTGGGGGAGGGAGAGAGGCAAGGAAAAGTGAAAGTATCCCACAGGTTTCCTATGTTATTTTAGGTTTTCTTTTCCCAGTTTCAGTGTTATCTTGGTTGTTGTTTTCCTTTGTTTTCCAGAGTTCTGGGAAAGTTATTTCTGACAGATTCTGCTTGTATTTCAATGTTTTGTTGTGAGAAGATCTTCATACTCTGCCATGTTACTGATGTCACCAACCCCATTTTGTAATTGGGTCATTTTGTTTTCTTAGAGTTTTAAGATTTCTTTGTGCATTTCATCAGAAATGTGTTTGCAAATATTTTCTCCCAGTCTGTGGCTTGCCTTTTAAGTCTTAACAGTACCTTTCACAGAACAGAAATTTTTATTTTGAATATAACTTGAACTTATCAATATATTCTTCCATGATTGTGCTTTTGCTGGTTATCTAAAAGTCATCAACAAACCTATGACCACCTAACATTTTTCCTATATTTTCTTCTGGTAATTATATAGTTAGTTTTGAGGTTTACATTTAGTTCTCTGGCCCACTTTGAGCTAATTTTTGGGATATGTGCAATGTCTTTAATTAGGTTCATTTTTTTTTGCATATGGATGTCCAATGTTCTAGGACTATCTTGTTTTAGAGGCTATCCTTTTTCCACTGAATTGCCTTTGTTCTTTTGTCAACATCAATTTACCACATGTGGGTGTCTTTTTTGCCTCTCTATTCTGTTTCCTTGAGCTACCAGTCTATTCTTTCTACAATACCACACCATCTTACTTCTTGCTTACTCAATGTTTATATTAAGTTTTGAAATCAGGGAGTATGAGTCCTCCAACTTTGTCCTCTTCTTCAGAATGTGTTGATTATTTTTATCTTTTGTCTTTCTATATACATTGTGTTTTGATTATGAATAATGCTGCTACAAACATCTGTGTTCAACTGTTTGTGTGTAGATATATTTCCATTCCTTTTGGGTATATGCATAAATTTGCTGCCAACCTGTTTCCCTAAGTAGCTATGTAATTGTACATTCCCAATAGCAGTTTAAAATGGTTCCAATTCCACCACATTCTCACCAACACTTGTTGTTGTCTATCTTTTTAAATCACAGATATCATAGTACACATGAGTGATTTCTCATTGTGGTTTTGACTTGCATTTCCCGGATAACTTATAATAAATGAGATTTAACTTCCTTAAAATTTTGGTCATTATATATGTATTCATGGATATACAATAGCACCTGATTCATAATAGATAATAAAAAACATATTTGAAACATATTAATGAGAATACTGTTTATTTTATATATTTTTGGTAGTAGCAAAATTTACCAATTTACCAATGTGTCTACTGGCCATTTTTATTTCTACTGCTCATTTTCCCTTTGAGATTCACTAATTATTCTTCATTTATTTGTAGCACTATTCACAGAGAAAATAAATTAAAATCTTCTATTTGTGAGAAGTAATTTTTAGTGTATTCAGATCCTTTTGATCTTTTTTGTGATATTTATGATTTATAAACATTTTGATATTATATGCATAGTTATTGATATTTGCTGATATGATTCTTTTTTGTTTGTTTGTTTAGAATGTCTTTCTTTAATCTGAGGCACACATTAACCAATATTTCATTTTTTTCTTTTTCTTCTTCATCTCTTCTTCCTCCTTGTCTCCTTCTGCTTAATCCTGCTTAATCTTCTTTTTTTAACTTTATTTTTAAAGAAGTTTTATACTACAGAAATGTTACAACAAAAATATAGGAGACTCCCATATATCCCACCCCCTCCTCCTCTTATATTTTTCCCTATTAATAAAACCTTATATTAATATGGTATATTTGTTACAATTGATGAACAAATATTGAAGCTACTAACCAGGCTCTATAGTTTACATTATGGTTTACACTTTGCACTGCATAATTTTATAGGTTTTGACAAAATGTATAATGGCCTGTATCCATCATTGTAATATCATACAGAACAATTCCAATGTCCCCAAAATGTCCCATGTTCCACCTAGTCTTTCCTCCTCCTCCCCTCAGAATCTCTGGTAACCACCATGTTTATATCAGTGTTACAAGTTCTTCCACTACTACAATAATATTAAGTCTACTTTGGTGCATGGTTTCCTTTCCTTCTTATGTTTGTTCATTCCTCAATCTTGATGACTTCGGGATTGCAATGCCTACTCTGCTTCAGATTGAGAGTGGATTTAGATCTTATGGGACAGATGGAAGGAACTGTCTTCCTTGTAGTTGCAGATGCTCTCTGTTTTTTGGATGGGCTTTGTCCATCATCATCAGTTTTCCTGGGGGAGTCTGATGAATTGGAGAGTAGGTATCGGCTGTAAATCTGCTGAGATTCAGGACTCAACCAGTATATGAACAGACCAAAGATTTAAGTCTCCAGGACATGCATTTAATGGTTATAGTATTAATTATATGTGCAAATAAATGGGGTAGAAGGATCATGTGTAGGGAAATTATAAATGAGTCTAACTCTATTACATTGTAAATAGGTTAACATATATTTCAAGGTAAAGTCTATCGATGGGGTGCTGATTTCATGGGGTAGTATGCCTTGCCTATAGTGTCCAGATGTCTCTAGAGGCCTCATGAGCACCCTTGTTTGAGGCTTTGTTTACTGTGGCAGTTAGTGGGATCCACCTGAGACATGCATAAGTGTAACCTCTAGAATGACCTCCCTATTCACTTTGAAATCTCTTACCCATAAAAACTTCTATATTTAATATTTCTCCTTTTTGGTCAAGGTCTTCTTCCAAATGCATCACCATTGATGCTTGGAAATAATCCCTCATTCTCAGGGAGGCTTTTCCCTAGGATTCATGTCCCACAATGGGGGGAAGGCAGTGCGTTTATATGCTGAGTTTGGCTTAGAGAGAGGCCACATTTGAGTATCAAGGAAGTTTTCAGGAGGTAACTCTTAGGTAATAGATATTCTTAGGCTAATTTTTGATTTTACAAAAATAAGGTTCATAAGTACAAACATTAATATCAAGGACTTGGTGTATGGGACTGTTTTTTTTTATTAGGCATTGCCTATATACTCTAGAGATTTTTACCATTCCATTAGAGAATGTAGCAGGACTCCCCAGGATGGGAATTTAATATATTGTTGGTTATTGCGTGGGTCTCCCTCACTGAGATAACACTCCATGACCACATGAACACATTCATATATCACAGAGTCATGCCCCAGATGCACTCTTCCCAAGACATCCCCCCCCACCTACACCCTGCACCAGTGATCCTCCCCTGCCATAGTCATAACTTTTCTGTAATCTAAAACCTCCTTAAAAACAGAGCCAAAAAAGAATTTCTTGCATTATGTCTTTCATCACTGTAAGATCTGTTATCTTTTATGCATATTGATAATTTCTCCTGTATGTTCTCCCAATGCCTTCTTTTTTTAAACTTTATTTCCAAAGAAATTTTAGGTTACAGAAGTTACATCAAAAATATGGGGGATTCCCAAATACCTCATTCCTTTCCTCTCTCATATTTTCCCCTATTAATAACATCTTACATGAGTGTGGTACATTTATTACATTTGATGAAATAATATTGATGCTCCATATTATTTTTCATAGCTTACATTATTGCACTTGAGTCTTGATTCTTCCTGGAATTTATATGATATCTAAGATGACATGAAAATGTAAATTTATTGTGGTTTGTTTCTCCCAAGACAATCTTCATTTTAACTTACTGCAAGTAAGCTTCCAATGATGATTTCTTTGGGAACCTCACAAAATAGTTCTCAGAATTTTCTAGTATTCTAGATTTTTATAGAAAATAGTAATAATCAATAAACACATAATCTGTTTTATGCATTATATATCATTATTATATATTAATCATATATTTTATTATTTATTATATACATAAATATATGACATTTACATAATTAAAAGTTTAGCTTTATATCAAGAATCAGTAGATAGATCAATGGTGCAGATGATGCAGATCAGATTATTCAAAGTAAACTTCCATTAAATAAAAGGAGGATCACAAATCAGTGAGTATAGAAAAACTGTTTAATGAAGGTCTTGGGTCAATTGATTAATAAGTATTTATCACTTCTATTTGTGCAAAATGTATAACTCTCCTCATTGAGATTATTTTATAATTGTGATTTTTATTTTCTCTTTATTTATAGCTTGAATTTTTATTCATAGCATTAACTCAAATAGAATCCATTTTTTAAAATTGTGAAGTGAGAAGTAAATTTTTATGGCTTACCAGTAGTTTCAGAAGAATGAATTAACTAATTCCTCCCAAACTCATTTATTTCACATGCCTTCTTTTTTATATACACACTCATAAACCCACAGGTACAAGCATACACAGGGATCTAATACCAGCCTGCGTTTTGCCTGTACACATAACATAAAGCAGTCCCAGAGACAATTGAAACAGAAAAAATTAAAGAATAATGAGTATGATGAGTGGGGAAACTCTTCTGCTTCTTTCCTTTTACTTTAGGTTCCTATAATGTTAAGACATAAGACATCTATTATATTTAGTCTTTCTTTTTATGTTCCATCTATTTTTTTTGTCTTTAATATCATCAATATAAAGATGGTCCTTAAGGTATATTTCCAGTTCTGACTTCTAATCTCCAGACTCATGCATCCAACTACCTACTTGATATCTTCACCTGAGTATCTCAAAGACAGCTCAATTTAATGTGATCCATGTGCAAATATTGAATCTTTCCCTTAACATGGTCAACCCATGGTCTTCATCTTGATGGTAGCATCAACTAACCAGTTTATCAAGGCAGAAATTCAGAGTAATACTCCCTCTCCCTCTCCTAACACATGGAGACTTTCATAAGACTTATCACTTAACATCTCTAAGGCTAACTCCACTCTCCCCCTTATATCTCTTTTAAACCTTCTTTTATATTGGGAACCATTAAACTTTAGCCATTCTGCACTTACCTCAGGTTACTGCCCTTCTGCAAACTCTCAGTCTGTTAAAATCCTATTAATCCTGTAAGGTTCATCTGAAATGACACTTCCATTGAGAAATCTTCCCTTCTTCCTTTTAGGTTCTATTTAATTCCTACTCAATATTCCCATATACCATGCCACATATCCTTTATAATATTCTGCATTGCACTCTCATAGTAGTGTCTTTTTCCCCAACTAGATTATGAACATCTTGTCAAGAACCACTTCTAATAGCTAAGAACTTCTTATTCCCACTCTGCTCCCTGCTCTCAACCTGTTCTCCCTCTACCCAATGTCTTGTCCCATTCCCTGTATAGTGTACTTGATAAGGTTGAAAAGAACTGAAATTTTAACAATCAATATAGTAAGTATAGAATATCAAGTTCAGTTTTCTATGAGAAGCCTAAAATACATATGGCAAGATCCAGATCCCTAATTTAAACATATTTAACCAAGATGTATACATTTTGATGGTCATATAACACTTGATTAAATAACAAGTGTGTTATAAAGACAGGTAAGTACCATATCAATCAGGAAGAAGGTAAATAAAATTGATCTAAAGGACTTGGGAAAATCCTCATAGAGAAAGTCAGATTTCAGCTCAAAGATGAGTAGGATTGAGCTGCAAGGAGAAGGGAAAAAGAGACATTTTAGGTGAGGGAAACATTCCAAGTATATTCATTGAGTCAGGGCTGAAGCAAGAGCATAGAGGAAAAATGAAGTAATGCATATGGCCAAGTGCCCTAAGGTGGGGAGAAAGAGCAAGGTGATTAGTAAAGAACAGACTATGGAGTGTGTGGAATACCAAAATAAGTAAAGTCGACTTTGCTCAAAAGTAATGAGAGATCATTAAGAATTCTTTAGCAGAGAATTCTTGAGTACCCAATTTTATTCATTTAACAAATATTTATAAAGCACCACAGAGTGCCAGACACTATTCAAGGTGTTGAGAATACAGTAATGAACAAAGTAGAGAAAATTCTTTTTCCTCTTCTGATTATATGTTAATGGTGATAGTGGGGATGGAGGGTGACAGATTATAGATGTTCAAACAAATAACTATGTAGTACATTGAGGAGTGATCAGTGGTATGAGGCAAAAAAAAGGTAAGTTATATAAAGAACAGCTGAGGTTAAAGGAGAGAACAAACTCTAATTCATATGTGGGTTTAAATAATACCAAAATTTTCCACATGAGAGCTTTGTAGGACATGGAGAAATTTTCAACTCACAGAGTGAATAAGTTCTTGACATTGGCTGAAATCATATACCTTTTAGTCTCCTCTAGCAAATCCTAAAAAATTTTAATGAACCATATTAATCCTCCTTCCTCAATTTACTGCTCAAACCAGCCTGAAACATTTTTATGCCCATTTTACATATGCACAGAATGGGGGAAATGATTGTAAAGGTGAGATCAGCTATATAAGAATCATCAAGATGATCATCACACAGACTAGTGAGGGACATTTGCTTTAACCTCAGTGCCTCACAGAGATTCTTTTATAACGTTATCCATTTATACGCTTGGGAATAAACTCTCCCCACAAAAATACAAGGATGTCAATGCAAAGAAATCCCTTAAGATTTGATGGAAAAAAATTCACTGTAAGGAACATAACTGTTGGCATTGACCTATTATGACCCTAAGAGATGTTTATAGTTTTAACCAAAAATGTTTCAGAGATGAAGGTTTATATTGTGAATTTCTTTAAGTCTTAATATATGAGTAAAATAATAGTTCTAACAAGATATTTCTTCCACCATTGGACCCAAATAAGTAAGTATTCTAATTTGTTTTTACATCTAATAATAAAATATATGAGTATTTTTTCTCTAAATTTATGATTTTTCATTTTCTTTAGACTTCAATTCCTTTTTATCTTTATAAGTTTTCTCTAAATTGAAGCTTATTGGGAGCTAGGATGAGAAACAATACTGAAATTCATCCTGACTTTTTCTGAGTATGAGAGAGAATTTCAAAACTTGCAGGAAAGTCACAAAATAATTCTGTTATTTAATTCATACATGTGCTGTAAGTTATTTCTAATTTAGCTGAATAAGTAACATTATATTTAATATTTAAAATAAAAATAAGTAAATAAATAATCCCACAATGCCTTCTTTTTGATATTCTGATTGTGGAAAAATAAAACCTTTGTGAACATAGAATTTACATGATTAGTATCTTTAGTCTATATGTCCTAATGCATCCTATTAATGCATTATTAAATAATCTTATGATTATTAAATAATGATATGATACATTATTAAATGAGAAAAGGGAGAATTTTAAAGTGAAATGTTTCTCAAATAGTAATATGATTCAAAAAGTTTTTACTTTTTCTGGGTCAAAAAACAGATATAAAGGCAAGCATAGCTTTTTTTTTTTTACACAAATATATTTTAAATTTATTGAAGTATATCACTCATACATGAACATACATAAACAATAAGTGTATAGCAATAGTTGTGACCTTACAAAACAAACATGCATAACATCATACAGGGCTCTCATACCTCACCCTACCACCAATACCTTGCATTGTTGCTAAACATTTTTAACTAATGATTAAAGAGCACCCTCAAAATATTACTACTAACCAAAGTATTTTTCCCCAACCCACACTATTATAATTATTATTATTTTTATATCATTTACACATGAACATACATAAACAATTAGTATATAGTAAAAGTTATGAACTTACAAAACAAACATTCATAACATCATACAGGTGTCCCATACATCAACCCTCTACCAACACCTTGCATTGTCATGAGGTATTTGTTACAAGTTATGAAAGAATATTGTCAAACTCTTATGCTAATTATAGTCCTTATCTTACATTTGGTGTAATTTTCCTAAACCTACCCTATTATTATTTTTTAAATATATTTTTATGACAGAAGTTGTAAACTTACAAACCAATCATGCACATGTGCAGAATTCCCAAACGACACCCCTCCATCAACACACCACTCCATCGTGGAATATTTGTTATAGATTATGAGATAATATCATCCGATTATTACCAAGTCCATAGTGTACATTTGGTACACATTTTCCACATTCTCCCATTATCAACACAGTGCATCTTTGGTGTGGATGCAAGAATATTACATTATTACTGTTAACCACAGTCCATATGTCACTCCAGTTGTATTTTTCCCATGTCTCTCCACATTTCCACCACCGAGCAAAAGTGATGTACATCCGCTCTAGCTCACAAAGGACACTCTTGCATCTGTACCATCAACCACAATTCTCATCCACCTCTGGGTTTACTGTGCTATTTAGTCCCTATTCTTAAGCTTTCTGTCAATTGGCATTTACATCCCTAGACTACCATTTTCAACCACATCCCCATTTATAAACCAGCTGTTACTCACTATAATGTGTTACCATCAACTCTGCGCATTTCCACACTTTTACAGTAAAGCTAATTAAAATATCTACAAACAATATCAGTAGTCCATCTCAGTCCACCTCTTATGTCCTTTAAGAATCCACCATCTACCATTGGGTCTTGAAGATATTTTCCTACATTTTTTTCTAGAAGCCTTATGGCTCTTGCTTTTATATTTAGGTTTTTTATTCATTTTGAGTTAATTTTTGTATAAGGTGTGAGATAGGGGTCTTCTTTCCTCCTTTTGCTATGGATATCCAGTTTTCTCAGCACCATTTATTGAATGGACTGTTCTGCCCAAGCTGGGTGAGTTTGACAGGTTAGTCAAAAATCACCTGACCATAGATGTGAGACCAATAGAACCAAACCATCAGTTCGGTTCTATTGGTCTATGTGTCTGTCTTTATGCCAGTACCATGCTGTTTTTACCACTGTAGCTTGGTAGTATGATTTAAAGTCTGGAAATGAGAGTCCTCCAACTTCACTTTTCCTTTTTAAGATGTTTCTGGTTATTCAGAACCCCTTACCCTTCCAAATAAATGTGATAATCATGTTTTCCATTTATTTTTAAAATGATGGTGGAATTTTTGTTGGGATTGCATTGAACCTGTTTATCAGTTTGAGTAGAATTGACATCTTAATGATATTTAGTTTTCCAATCTGTGAGCATGGAATGTTCTTCCAATTATTTAGGACTTTTTAAAAATTTCTTTTAACAATGAGTTGTAGTTTTCTTTACAAGTGCTTTACATCTTTGGTTAAGTTTATTCCTAAATATTTGAGTTTTATCTGTCATATTTTATTTTTGCCACTCTTTTGACACTTTCAGTTACTTTTATTGATATAATCTTCATTTCTATACTCTCTTCCAGGCCTCTCTCTCCTGTCTTTTCTTTTCATGCTATAGCACATCCTTTAGTAGTTCCTGCAAAGTGGGTCTCTGAAACAAACTCTCTCAGTTTCTGTTTATCTGTGAATATTCTAAACTCAGCCTAATTTTTGAAAGACAATCTTGCTGGATACAAGATCCTTGGCTGGAAATTTTTCTCTTGCAGTATCTTAAATATATCATACCACTGTCTTCTTGCCTCCATGGTTTCTGGTGAGAAATTGGCACTTAATTTTATTGGGTATCCCTTATATCTTATGCATTGCTTTTCTCTTGCTGCTTTCAGAATTCTCTTTTTGTCTTTGGCATTTGACATTCTGATTAGTATGTGTCTTGGAGTTGGTCTGTTTGGATTTTTTCGGATGGGAGTACGTTGTGCTTCTTGGACATGGAAATCTATGTCCTTCAACAGGGTTGGGAAATCTTCTACCACTATTTCTTCAAATATTCCTTCTGCCCCTTTTCCCTTCTCTTCTCCTTCTGGGACACCCATGGCAAGTATTTTTCCATGTCTCTTGCTGTTGTTTAGTTCCCTGAGACCTTGTTCAAGTTTTTCCAATCTTTTCTTCATCTGTTCTTTTGTATGTTCACTTTCAGAGGCCATTTCTTCAAGCTCACCAATCCTTTCTTCTGCCTCCTCAAATCTGCTATTATATGATTCACGTGTATTTTAATTTCATTTACTGCACCATTCATTTCCATAAGATCTGCTATTTTTCTATGTATGCTTTCAAATTCTTCTTTGTGCTCATCCAATGTTTTCTTAATATTCTTAATTTCTTTAGCCATCTCATTGAATTTATTAAGGAGATTTGTTTGAACATCTATGATTAGTTGTCTCAACTACTTTATGTCATCTGGAGGTTTATCTTTTTCCTTTAACTGACCATATCTTCCTGTTTCTTGGTGCGTATTGAAATTTTTTGTTAGTGTCTTGACATCTGGCTTACTAGAGTATTTATTCTGGGTGCAGTTTCTCTCTTCAGTTTAGGGCTTCCTGCCCTTTCTCTCTTGCTGGTTGCATAGTAAGAGCCAAGGATGTAGTTGGTGCTATAAGCTGTGGGGGCTCAAGCTGCCCTCAGTGCCCCAAGGACTGATGAAGCTTCTCCCAACTTTCTCTTTTGCCAGGGGTAGGGACAGTGGCACAGCTGTGTGGAATAATCAAAGTTGTGCGGGTCTAGACTGTAGGTGCCCAGAGAGACTGATGAAGTTTCACGCCTGTTTTCCCCTGCTTGGGGTGAAGATGGAGTTGCACATGTGGGCAGCAATCTATGCAGTGCAGGTCCAACATGACCGCAGTTGCCCCGTAGACTTCTGATTATTCAATCTCTGCCAGCCAAATGTATCTGCAGTTACCTGGATAGGCTGTTGCAGGGCCCGCCAGCTTCCTCCCTGCTAGAGGCGCAGCTGAAGCCTTGGCTAGGGCTGCAGGCCAATCTGGGTGAAAGAAACAGGTTTCTACTGTCACTGTGATTTTTCAGTCAGCCTGGCTTCCCCTCATGCTAGGGATAGAATAAAAATAGCGGCTACTGGCCTCCTTCTGACTTGTACAGGTTCAAAGTTCAGCTGTTCTTAGGGTTATATTTTAGCCAGCCAATCTGACTAATCAGTAGCTGACATTGGTGGCCAATTGTCTCTTCCTCCCCTGTTTTTGGGATATGGAGCTTCCAATTCCTGCCACAGAATAGCTCCTGGGTTGGCTTGCACCACCAAAGTAGGATGATCACCACTTTCCATGGCGTGGCCTGTTATTTCCCAGAGAGGCTGGTGCATCTCCCCCCAGCTTCCTCCCTGCCCGAGGTGGGCCTGGGGCTTATGCTAGAGCTGCAATATGATATAGATGGAAAGAAGCCAGTCCCTACCAGCACTGTGATTTTCAGTCAGCCCCGCTCGGGTCAGGCGCAGAGTTAAGATGGCGACTACCATCTTCTTTCTGACTTGGACAGGTTCAAACTTTAGCTGTTCTTAGGATTATACTTTAGCCTGCTGAATTTACTAATCAGTGGCTGAAGCTGATGCCCAACTCTCTCTTCCTCCCCTGTTTTTGGGAAGTGGAGCTTCCAATTCCAGGCACAGAATAGCTCCAGAGGTGGCTTGTGCCTCCAGTGGAGGATAGGCACCGGCCTCGGTGGCATGGAGTGCTCTACTTATGAATCTTCTCTGCAGATGGGCAGTCTCCTCCTTCCTATCTTTCAAGGATGCTGCAGGATGCACTTCTGGTCTCCTGGAGGTCCCAAACAAGTCCTTTAGTTAGCACTGGGTGATTACTAACTGCCCTGTAGCAGGAGTTGATTCTAGGAGCACCTTACTCTGCCACCATCTTGCTGGTTGTTCCAAGCATAGCTTTTTTAATTAATTTGTAAATATTTTAATATGCTTCAAAAATTTTATAATTTCTGAAGAAAAAAATTAGTAGTTGCATCAATTCAGATTATAGAAAGGCACCTACATATATTTTTAATGATGTGTTTTTAATAATTTCCTTAGTAAACTTTTCATCAAAGTTTACAATCTCGATCTACAGATTCTAAAATGGTGATTTAGCATCACTGATAGGATACTGAAAACAAGTTCACTTGTTCCAGGTGATCAGAGTGGAGGTAGTATTTGTATCAGTCCTGTTGTTCTCCCACAGCATTTTATAGCTCCTTTCACAGCAGTATAAATTACAGTTATCTCAAAATGCTTAAAATCTAAGAAGAAAGTGTGTCATGCAACTATAAAATAAAAAGCAATGTGGATTATGATCAAGCAGTTCTCTATTGTGATGGGTATAGAAAACATTCTTGAGTATATAGAAGATAGAAATCAGTGTGCTTTTGGGTATTCGGTTAAACTGTTATTTGTAGCATTATATGTAAATAAACTCTACCTTAAATAATGGATGAATAAATTTTGGTATTTGGGCAAAGAACAAGAGGTATGACAGTGAACACTGTGGCTGCTCATAGAAATAAGTGTGGCATTGGAGTAGTAGGAGAGGAAGATGTGTGATGTGTGGGCAGAGTGAAAGGTGCAAAAGCTATTGGTGGATGTTTGAAATAAGGATAGAGGTGGATCTGGATACAGAGAATCTGAAATGCCACCTTACCGAATTTGAATTTTTCTCAGAGGTAGCAAGGATTGAAATCTTTCTGGAAGCAGAGAGTTGCTTTGGTGAATATCAGGAAGTTTTGGCCACTGAACTCCAATAAGGATAAACAGATCTGGAAATAATCAAGGGAATGTGACCATAAATAACTAATCAAAAAATGGGAATTTCCTATGTGACAAAGCAAAAATATTTGTAGGTGTGTCTGTGGAACAAGTGGGAGAGGTAGATGATTTATATTTATCAAATCTCAAGATATGGTCATCATTCTAAAAGTATGGTCACCAGATCACATAATATTAGAATATCAAGGAGCCCCTTCAAGCTGCAAATGGAAAGTTATCACAAGTAGCCTCAACGAATTTGCTCTACCAAAGTAGGAACAGGATCCATGATGGTTTTTTTTTTTATATGTATGATGGTGATATATTCAAATTAATTTATTAAAGGAATATATGTCTATATGCCCCTCTCTAAGGGAATTTACTATAAAGATGAACAGCCCCATCTTTTCTTAGTGATCCTTTGCACTACTAAGATATGAAATTAACATACTTAGAATGTGCTATGTTCAGTTATTCACTCTATTAGTATAACATGAAAACTCTTTGCTTAGTGGAAAAATATATATGCAGAAAAATTGATATTAAGTAAATCTTAAGGATCTGCAACACAAAAACAGATATTTAAATAATTTTGGGAGTCTAAGAGGACTTCCGGGAAGATGTATTCGAAGTAACAGAGTTGCAACACCTACTCTCCAGTTCACTGGACTCACCTAGGACAACTAACAAGGAGATGATGATGGACAATGCCCATCCCAAGGAACAGAGACTGTCTGCATCTGCAAGCAAGATAGTTCCATCCATCTGCCCCATGGGATCTAAGCCCCCTCTCACTTAGCAGCAGAGTGGGAATTACCATCCCAACATCCTCAAGTATGGTTAAAGAAGAAAAACAATGATATATCAGTTGCTGTTTTTATGATATATTTTCTTTATTAAATCCTCTTATTTATAGTCTAAGAAATAAGGAAATAATTAATGTTATGAAAAGAAGCATGAAGAAGAATAGATCTCAGACCATTCTGAAAAAAATATCATCTTCTCTGGCAAACTGATTTTAATCTTCTGAAAATCTGAATTGCAAAGTCAGGGATACTAAGAAAATGGAAAATGGCCACTTTTAACCTAAAATATTAAATCATTAAAATATATGATATGTAAGTCAAATAATGGATAAATACATTAAAAAAGAAGGTATTCTGCTAAATTATTTCAAAATCTAAGCTATTAGAGTTCATCAAGAATGAATAAATGATTACTCTTGAGTTCACAAATTATGTCAGAGTGTAATTAGTTATAAATTTCAACAACCCCAGCAAATACTAAGAATGGAGGTCAGTGTATAAAAGTTTCCTGCATTTAATATGAATGCCAAATTTTTGGAATTCCTAATGATAATCTTTCAAATTCAAACACATTCCAAGTTCTCAAATATCAATCTCTTCTTAAGTAACATCATCTATCAAATATAAACTTTGAGTTTGAAGTTGATTCCCAACTTTGAGTTTGCCCAAATATTTGAACATGGATTCTGAAGAGTATGTATTCTCAAATCAAGAACACTTTGATCTTTAGTATTAGTCATTTTTCCTTTCAAGCTCTCTGAAATAGAGTATCTTCACAATGAGGATTTATCACATTATTTGAAAATGATGCTTTCTATCGACATCACTATGGATTTAAATGTTCCACATAGTTTCATTAGTTTTCCATGATGCTTGGCACGTAATTTCTGAATATATAAATTTTATAGAGGAGTTTTCCCCCAGTAACAATTACTAGTCGTATTTGTTATTAGGAATAACACTAACCTGCATTAATTCCCAAGTAAATTATTAAAATACTCAAAGCATTAAAGAATACTAGGGATGCTAAACTAGGAAAAATAAGGCAAATATTTGTGACATAAATTTTTCAACTCCATAGGGTAAATTCTTAGGAGTGTGTTTGCTGGATGATGTTGGTAAGTCTACATTTTGCTTTCACAGTTGTATTGTGAAAGTAACTGTACCATTTTGCATTCCCACCAGCAATGAATAAGAGTTTTGTTGCTCCACAACCTTACCACCATTTGTTGTTGTCAGTGTTTTGAACTTTAGCTGTTTTAATAGTTTGTAGTGTTATCTCATTGGTGTTTTAATTAGAAATTCTTCAATGACATGAGATTTGAATATCTCTTCATATACTTATTGGCCATCTGTTTACTTACTTTGGTGAGAAGCCAGTGCAGATCATTTGCTCATTTATTTCATTGGATTGTATGTTTTGTTATTGTTGAATTTTAATACACAAGATTTTATCAGATATTTGCTTTGCAAATATTTTCTCCCAGTGTGTAGCTTGTCTTTTCATTTTATTGACAGTGTTCTTAAAGTAGAAATTTTAAAATTTTAATGAACTCCACCTTATCGACTTTTTTCTTTCATGGTCTCTGCTTTAAGGGTTTTATCTAAGAAGTCATCATCAAACTCAAGTCACCTAGATTTTGTATGCTATCTTCTAGAAATCTTTTGGCCCTGCATTTCATATTTAGGTATATAATCCAATTTGAGTTGAATTTTATAAAAAGTAAAAGGTCTGAATCTAGATTCATTTTTTTTTGTCCATGGATGTCCATTTGTTACAGCACTACTTGTTGAAAAGATGATCCTTTCTCCATTGCAATGATTTTGCTCTTTTTTCAAAGGTCAATTCATTCTATTTGTGTGGGTTTATTTCTGGGCTTTCTATTCTGTTTCATTGATCTATTTGTCTATTTTTTCAGCAAGAAATTTTATCTTGATCAAAGTGGTTTTACAGTAAGTCTTGAAGTTGGATAGTGTCTGTTCTCCAAACCTGTTGTTCATATCATGTTGGAGATTCTGGGTCTTTGATTTTCCATATAAATTTTAAAATAAATTTGTTATAATCCACATATTGTTTATTTTGATTATTACTTCAATCTCTTTACTTTTTATAGGTCTACTCAGATTTTCTATTACTTATGTCATTTTTAAGAAAAGATTTATTGTATTTATTTATGTATCCCCTCCCTCCTTGTTTGTGCCCAATGTGTGCTCTCTGTGTCTGTTTGTTGTGTGCTTGTCTTCTTTTTAGGAGGCACTGGGAACTGAACCGAGGACCTCCCATGTGGGAGGGAGGTGCCCAATTGCTTGAGCCACCTCTGCTCCCTGATTGTTGTGTCTCTCATTGTGTTTTTCCTTCTTGAGTCTCTCTGTTGCGTCATCTCATTGCATCATCTTGTTGCGTCAGCTCACCATGCCAGTCCATTGCATCAGCTCACTGTCTTGCTCATCTTCTTTAGGAGGCATGGGGAACCAAACCTGGGACCGTCCATGTGGTAGATGGGCACCCAACTGCTTGAGCCACATCCATACCCTGAGTCAGTTTTAATAGTTTGTGTCTTCTAGGGATTTGTCCATTTCATCAATGTTATCTAATTTGTAGGCATATTATAGTTCATAGTATTTCTTAAAGTCCAATTTATTTTCATAAGGTCAGAATAATGTCCCATATTTCATAACTGAATTTAGTCTTTTCTCTTTTTTCTTGTATAATTTAAATATTTAACAAATTGTTGATCTTTCAAACACAAATGTATGGTTTCATTAATTTCCCATATTGTTTTCTATCTCTATTTCATTAGTTTTTCCTCTAATATCTGTTTCCTTCTTCTTACTGCTCTGCTTAGTTGTTTTTTTTTTCCCTTAAGGTGAAAATTTAGGTCATTTATTTGAGATCACTTTTTCTATAATAATATAGGTGTTTAAAGCTATAAGTTTCCCTCTAAGTACTGTTTTAGTGACATCCTGTAAGTTTATGTATGTCATGTTTTCATTTCTATCATCCCAAAGTATTTTTTAATTCACCTCATGATTTCTTCTTTGACTCAGTGGTTACTCAGGAAGATGTTGATTAATCTCCACATATTTGTGCATTTCTCAACTTTTTTTCTTTTACTGATTTCTAATTTCATTTGATAGTGGATGGAGACCATATTTTGCATGACTTCAATTCTTTTAGTTTATCAGTGCTTTTCTATAGCTTAGAATGTGGTTTATCCTTGAGAATGTTCCATTTGTACTTGAGAAAATGTATATTCTGCTATTGTTGTGTGGAGTACTCCATAGATGTCTGTTGGTTCTAGTTGTTTTGTAATGTTGTTCAAGCCTTCTATTTCCTTAGCAGTGCTCTATCCCTTTGGTTCTATCCCAGTTATTCTATCTGTTTTAAAAGTGTGTATTAAAGTCTTGAACTATTATATCTGAAATGTCTATTTCTCCCTTCACTTCTGTCAGATTTTGTTTCATGCATTTTGGTGCTCAGTTACACGGTGCATATATGTTTATTATTGTTATAACTTGTAATATATTGACCCTGTTGTCCATCTTTATTGCTAGAAATATGTTTTAAGTCTATTTTGTCTAATATTAGTAGAGGCACACCAGAATTCTTGTGGTTGCTATTTGCAAGATATATTTATTTCTATCCTGTCACTTTCGATCTATTTGTGTCTTGACATTTCAAGTGTGTCTCACATAAACATTTTTATGATATTATTGTTATACACAGTACATTTATCAATGTTGCCAACCCAAGAGTATATGGTTACAATGATTACATTATCAACTTTGATCATTTCCTTAGCCCAACATATCTTGCTCCTACCTATCTCTTTTGTGTTATTATTGGCAACTATATTACACATATATTGCTTTTCTGCATGTTATAAAGCCAATATTACTTGATATACAAATTATTTTATAGAATTGCTTTTAAATCAATTATGGAAAGAAAGAATGAAAATTATGCTTTTATAATATTTTCATAATTACTCTTTATTTGTGTGCTTTTGAATTAAAATCCATAATTACTTGTATTCAGCCTTAAGAAGTTCCTTTACTTTTTCTTTAAGGTAGGTCTGCTAGCCACAAATTCTCTCAGTGTTTGTTTATCAAGGAAAAACATTTCTCCTTCACTTTTGAAAAAGAGCTTTCTTTGTTTGATATGATTCTTGGTAACAGTTATTTTCTTTGAGCACTTCAAATATGTGATCTCCCTGTTTTCCATCCTCCATTGTTTCAGCTGAGATGTGAACTTTAATCTTATTAGGGTTCCACTGCAAGCGATGACTCGTTTTTCATAATAACAAGAAATGAGCTACATGATCCTTTTGACTGACTTTATGGATCCTTCTACTAATCCCACATTCTTTTATGGGTAAGATTAGACAAGTGAGCTAAGAGCAATATTCATAATTGGTTCATTTGGCAAAGTCTTTTGTTCCAACACATACCAACAGGTTCTCATTATAGAAGAAGGGTTGCCCATGGTGCTATACCAGCAAAGACTAGGTCATGCATCACCATATAAACATGGCTCTCACCTAACATAATAATATTGCTCTACAATGAAGTTTCAAGGGCAAGGAATTTGTCTGTTTTGTCCTCAAGACAAATAATAGTTCCTGGTTAGCAATCAATAAATATTCATTGAATAAACCTGCCCTATAATGCAGACAATGCAGCTAATTAATCTTTTTAAAATGAGGCTTTCAGCTATGACAAAATAACTAACAGTAGAAGTGGCCTCAGGGATCTGATATCTTAACAAAGGTATCACAAAGCTGGAGCAATGGAAAATACAGGAGGTCTATCATAAGCACAAGTGGCCTACTCCTTATAGACTACAGTACTTGCTATAATCTCCCTCTGTAGAGGAACTACAGGGTTAATTGCTGTGGAATATAAGGCACTTGGTTGGCCTCAGTAGCAGAAAGTGCTGCAAGAGGTGACAACGCCTCTGCTCACTCGGCCCGGATAAGGTGACTACGCCTGACTGGGCCCCTGCTGCGAGTAACCGATTAAAACAGCCCTCCTTCACAAGTCTCCCCCCTCTCCCCCTCCTGCTTGCCCAACCCTGTAACCAGTTCCCTGCCCAGCAACAACTCCGGCAACCTATAGTAGCAAACCCTGAGCCCAACCAATCAGCATCCAACACGTCATCTCTCCACACTATAAAGCCTTACCCACTTCCTCAATAAAGTTGGACTTGGCTTGACACCCGTGCCATCAACCTTGTCCCCGTGGTCGTCTTTCCAGCGCCACGTCGTCCTCACCTCCCATGAACCCCACGAAGCCCCGCAGAGGCTTCATCTGGCGCCCAACGTGGGGCACGGAACGCCACTGCTGGCTTCGGCAAGGGCCCTACGCCGCTGCTGGTTATCGGCGACCTCCGCGAACGGGTAAGGACCCCATTCCGCCTCGCTCCCTAGCTTGGCGGACGCCTCAGACAACTCACCTTTGTGAGAGCTCGGCACCTGTGCCATTCTAGTGCCCCTATCTTTCCCTCTCTCCTCAGGGCACTAAGGAATCTGAGGCCCCACCTCCCCAAC